>PVHX01006080.1:0-104699 GCA_004024805.1 Geosciurus inauris
AAAACTGTGGAAGCAACCCAGATGTCCTTCAATAGATGAATGGATAAAGAAACTGTGGTACATATACACAATGGAATATTATTCAGCAATAAAAGAGAATAAAATTATGGCATTTGCAGGCAAATGGATGGAACTGGAAAGCATTATGCTAAGTGAAGTAAGCCAATCCCAAAAAACCAAATGCCGAATGGTCTCTCTGGTTAGTGGATGCTGATGAATAAGGGAGGCGGAAATGGGAAACATAAGAGAAATAGAGAAACACTGGACGCGACATGGGGGAGGCGGGGGGCAGGAAAGGGGAATGGGTATAGTAAAGATGTTTGATAAAACATATATATAAATATATATATATATATATATATATATATATACTGTTCATTGAAAGTGCATGTAAAGGTGTTTAATATGAAGAATGTAATCTGCTTATAATTTTGTGCAATGTTAGAAAAATTATGATTGTTACAATTTTTTTCTATTTGCCCCAACAAATGTTTTCAGTGAACAGTGTGTACAGCTTCTGAAAATTTGTTTTTTTCTGTTATGTTTGATAACATGTATTAAAATGCAACTTTTGAGAAAAATAAAAAAATAAAAAATTTAAAAAAAATAAATCAAAAAATAAAAAAAATAAAAAATTTTTTTTTACTATAAAGGCAGTATACTTTTGGTTCTGATTTTCCAAGAGGTCAGAATAGGATTTGGTTTAGAATTGACCAAAAAACTTCTGATCTATCATTATTCCAGAGTGAAGTTTGGATTTCTCCACCAGATTCAGGTACCTATCCATCATTTCTCAGGTCTGGAATAGCTAGGAGAGCAAGAGAATCAGCGAATATTTATTTGCCTATAGACAGACCACTGACTAGAGAGACTGAATTCCAATTTAACTAGATGAAGGACAAATTAGCTGTTAATGGAAGAGTCAATGAAACTGTGGATGCAGATGGCTCTTTTCCAGATGAGAGATTATACTGTAAAGAGGGAAGGGTTGGGGATTGTTGTTACCACCATGCAAAGGCAATATGTGTTATGTGTTTAGACATGAGGTGTCCCCCCAAAACTCCTGTGTTAATGCAGAGATATTCAGAGGTAAAATGGTTATGAGAGCTGTAACCTAATCAGTCTGTCCTAGTTTGAATGGACTGAGAGGTAACTGTTGGAAAGGGGGCATGGCTGGAGGAGGTGGGTCACTAGAGGTAGAAGGGTGCACCTACCCTCTGTTCCCTGCCCCCACCCTTGTTTTCTGGTCCTCATGAGCAGAGCAGTGCTCTTCCACCATGCTCTTCCACCACGATGTGCTTTCTCACCATTGCCCCAGAGCAATGGCATCTGCTTATCATGGACTGAACCTCTGAAACCATAAGTCAAAGTAAAATTTTCCTCCTGTTTTTCCTGTCTAGGATTTTGGTCATAGTGACACACGATATATGCAGACACTGTTATAATCTGTGCTCTATTTCATGGAGGAGGAAAGTGATGTTCAATGAGGTTAAGGAATTTTTTATAGTCAGAGAGTCAGTAAATGAGGGGCTAAATTAGGAATACAGATCTCTCTTACTTCAAAGTATTGATTGCCTCTAACCACAACTACACTAAATACTCTTAAGACCTATATTTATAAAGTGCTATGGTTTGTGTGTGAGGATCTGAGGTCATTCCAATCTCAACTACCATTTACTAATAACTTGAGCAAGTTTTTAAACTTCTGCAACTTAGTTTCTTTATCAGTAAAACTGGGATAACGGTATGTACTTCCTGCAGTTTTCAAGAGGATTAAATGTTTTTCAAGAATTTGGTATATTGCCTAGCACACATGCTGTGCTCAATGTAGGTTAGCGCTATCTATTAACAAGGCAGTAGATATAAATTTTATTTTCTAAACTTATGAATAGTGCCAACATATTTAAAACAGCACAAAGAGATACAAATACATAAGGAAAAACTTTGGAGTCTATCCTCAATTCTGTGCAATTACCCCCTAATCAAAATTAGTATCTCTGAGGTTGAATATAGACTATTCCAACTTAACCTGATTCTTCACTTGGCAGGTGCAATATGAACTCCCACCTCAAGATGACCTAGTGTCTGTTGGAGACTCAGGTTCCTCTGGTTGGAAGAAAAAACAACATCCTGTGACAAATGCCTGTAGCCATCACTCGCCTGTGCACTTGAGTAAGAGGCCCTACCACTACCTCTCAGATGAGGCTATTACCGCAGGAAAACACACTTTAGAGACATCTAGATAAATACCTCATTTAATGTAATCATTCTTTTTAAAGTCTTATACTCAATGGAGATTTATTTGAGCAATGCTTTTATGTATAAAAGTTTCTAAGCCTCAATAAACAGCTCATCCTACTTTTGAACAGTTCTAACAGTGATAAAGTCTTTCTCTGGGTTAGATTTCCATCCCTACAACATTTGCCTGTTAACTTTTTTTGCCTTTCAGAGCTATATTAATTACATCCTTATGTGATTCCTTTAGAAATTTCTCTAAAGTTTTGCAGACCTAAATTATATCTTCTTGATTTTTCTTTTCCCAGATTCAGTTCTGTGACCTGAGTGCACTCCATCCTTTTTTACAAAATGCTATTTTGGATTCTCACTATCTTGGTTGCACTTTTTTGTTTTTTAAATAAGCACTCCGGTTCCTGTGTTTCCCTTTTGAAATGGAAGTACCCAGAACCAATCCTTTAAAGATGTGCTTTGAGTGGGCCAAGTGTGAGAGGGCTAATCATGTTCTTTGGAAAGGACATTATCCTTTTATTGAATATCCTCTATCTTATCACTTAGCACACTCTTAACTCATGCTGCGCTTATTCTCAACTACTCTCCCAAGTTTTCTTTTAATGCTAATTGCTCTTAAGCCTCCTAATTTAATAAATTGACATTTAAGCCCAAATGTTGGAACTGACATTTATTCCTGTTCAATTTTATCACTGTTCCAGGATATTAAGAGATGACAGGATATTTAGAATTCTGACTGACAAAATCCCAGTTATTCTCCCTTCCCAGCTTGAATTATCTATATGATAAAAGCTTGACTTCTTATCTTCATGTCACTGATAAAATACAGTGAGTAATATAGTTAGAAAAGATGGAGCCATGTGGCAAAATTTTGGAAATTTGGTCTTTTATCTGTGTGCAATGATGCAGCTGGTCAGGAATCTACCAAGTGAAGACTAGCCAACCCAGTTCTTCATCCTCTCTGAGAAGTATCACAAATTAAATAATCAGATCATTTATTGAAATACTGATATAACCAAGTTAAGGCAATTTTGCGACTAATAGTTCTTTTAAAATCTATTTTAAAAGCAAATACCTATATTTTAAGCAAGCCTGTGTTCTATCTTTATGATTATACCTTCCTTTCTCATTTGCTCCATTCTAGAAATTTCCCAGGCAACAATCTCAACCTTCCTGTGCTAGCTTTTCAGGATTTTTTTCCTTTATGAAAATGAGGACTGTATTTTTCCACTCTGGGTCTTGCAGCTTACTTCTATGTTCAACTTCCTTGGAGACTCTCAACAATGGTTCTGTAATAACACCCAGTTCTTGGAATACAAGTTACCTGGATTGGGGGAGGACTCATCTGGAGCAGGTAACTGCTTGTATTCTGCCTCCTCATCAGCCTGGGGCATCATTCCACCTCTCAGGATACTTACCCCTCCCTTACCAGTATGAGCAACACTTTATAGGAACTGTGGACAGCAAGCAGGTGGTGATGAATTTTGCCACCTGCTGTTCCTGCTGCCATGCATGCTACCATTTCATTATGTTACACAAATTCCCATGTGATTGAGAAATCACATGTGCTTTTTCTTCTTAGAAGGATAGTAATAGCAGCAACCTTTCTAAAAGCACTTTCTCTGTGTTAGGCCTTGTTACATGCTTATTACAGAACAGCTCAGTTAATATTCTCAATGGGCTTATAATGGAAGAACTCCCATCATTCCCATTTTATAGCTAAGAAAGCTCACAGAGAGGTTAAGGAACTTGCCTGAGGCTCATTTA
The DNA here is from genome assembly GCA_004024805.1 of Geosciurus inauris. Taxonomy (NCBI): domain Eukaryota; kingdom Metazoa; phylum Chordata; class Mammalia; order Rodentia; family Sciuridae; genus Geosciurus; species Geosciurus inauris. Next base: position 4,015 of record PVHX01006080.1, read on the forward strand.
GTGAGCTGAGGAGCCAGTATTCATACTTGGGAGCTTGTAATACCAGCAACCCTGGTATCAACCATTCTGCTAGATTATAATTCATTTCAAAAATGTAAGTTTGGTTGATATGTTAACTTTTTGGTAAATTCTGGTTCATTATTGATGTTTATATTTTATGATGCTGTTCTTTTAAATTTGTGCCTTTCCTATAAATAATCCTTCTTTCTAGCCAAATTCCATGTCCCTTAAAAATCAGATTGTGTTGAACTCCCCATGTAATATTTTACTTACATAGCTCATTAGGACATTCCTTTTGTACTATGATGTTTTAAGAGGTTTGTGTTTGCATCTTCCACATGCTTGGACATACTGTCCTTTGCTAAGTGGACTCAATAAGTAAATAAAGGTCCCATTTCCACCAAAGAATTAATGGAGAATTGTCTCTGTAGCAAAAAGGTAAAAAGTTTTATTGTTTCCCAAGATCTTAAGATATGCATCTGCTGAACTCCCCACCTCCCTGTGCTTGTAAAATGTGGCACTGTTAATTAGTAGGTCCTCTCATGCCTCCCAAGCTGCCTGAAAGCTGGCCAGTCACCGCTCTTTACTGGAGGTCAAGGCATAACCATAACATCTGTCTGGATGAGCTGAGAAGGTTTTCAAAAACTTTTAAACAGAGCTGTTCCAGGCAATTGTAAAAAGAGCCAGGATGGGAAAGAGTACACATAGTTACCTATTCATCAGAGGCCTAGTTATCAAATCCTTTGTGTAAAGCCAGATGTTGGCCTGAGGAGCTGTGCAGTAGTGACAGAAAACAGGCAGGCCTGGGGACCTGCAATAGGTTCTGATCAGCCTGCACTCAGCCAAGCTCTGTTTTTGGCACAGTGGCTTTAGGAAAGGCATCAAAGGATCCAGAGGAAAGAAGTACAACATGTCCTAGACCTGACACAGACTCCCACCTCAATCAAACATGCAAGTAGGAGAGTACTGTAGTTGGGATGTTGAATATCTTCCAGAGTTCCTCATGTTAAAGCCTGGTGTTGTTAAAGTGTTAAAGTGTTGCTTTTGGGAGGTGCTTTGGACCATCAAGAGAAGGGCCTCAGCCGGGTGCGGTGGTTCAAGCCTGTAATCCCAGCACTTAGGGAGGATGAGACAGGAGAATCGCTAGTTCAAAGCCAGCCTCGGCAACGGCGAGGCGCTAAGCAACTCAGTGAGACCCTGTCTCTACATAAAACACAAAATAGTGCTGGGGATGTGGCTCAGTGGTCGAGTGCTCCTGAGTTCAATCCCCAGTACCAAAAAAAAAAAAAAAGAGAAGGGCCTCAGGTGGCTCTAGTGTTATAGCCCATCCTTTATGCTGCCCAAGGGGAAGAAGGGACCCCTGGTTCTTCCTCTCTCTTTCACTTCCTGGACATAATGCAAGTGTCACTTCCTGGACATAATACCTCCCTGCCATTTCCATCAGGTACCCCCACCAACTTAAAAGCAATGAGTTTGTCTGATCATGGATATAAACTCCAAAACTGTAAACCAAAATAACCCTTTTCTCTTTGTAAGTTGATTATCTCAGCTACTTTGTTATAGTGATGGCAAGCTAACATAAGGAATAAGACAAAGGATTCAAGTAAAGAACCAACATTTTTGACAAGCCAGAGTTTTTCAGAATATACAGATAGTTTCCATTCTTAGAGTCTTCAATCCTTCATGGACTGTGTTCTCTTTCAGAAGATCTGTCCAGGACTTTAGTTGCTTTCTCAGTGAATATTTTGATACCTGATTTCTTAAAGACTAGGTAAAGTGTAAAAATCTAATGACTACTCTGCTTCCTAGTGTTCTTTTAATGCTGATTTGCCTCTTTAAGTTTTCTTTCCCTTCTAAATCACAAATCAGGTCTGTTTAGGTGCTCAGAATTAAGTGCACAGAAGTTGAGCTCCTCCTGTTCCCTCTGCTTTCAGAGATGGGAAAATACTTTCAGGACAAGTCAAGAATTTATCAGTTGCTCTGCTTTCAGGAGGCTGAAACTCTCAGCAGGTGCCCCATAGCTGAAATCCCATCTTGCTGCCACTATCAATGGTTTTTTTCAAGTCAGATGAGATTAATCATCTCATACCCAGACACTGTGGTTCCAGTGTTAGAGTTCATCCCTCTTGCTATGTGTTCCACAACTGTAGAGAACTGTTTTTTTTAATGCTACTTCACAAATTTCCAGTTAACTTTCAAACTTGACTTTTATCCTTAGAGAACAATAGAGAAGACTCAGTTTTGAATAACCCAATAATGTAATAGGCTTCCCTTGAGTAGGCATCTGTTGCTTCTTACCTAGATTTAAGATTGGAGCTTGGTGATGCCCCATTGATGGTAGCTGAGTCATTAATGGAGACAGATAATCCTTGGTGACCACCCACTATGTGTCTGGTGCCTACATAACACGGTCAGTTCAGGGAATCATGCAAACTTAGCCTGTAAGTAGGGTCTAAAAATTTTAATAAACTTAATATAAATACAGATCTAACTATACTTGGCCACATAGTGTCTAAGAAAGCACATTCTAGAGCCTGATAGAAACTGGGTGATTATGTCATTCATTAGCTGTGTTACATTGGGTAAGATGTTTAACCGCTCTGCGTCTTCATTCCTCATGTATTAACTGGAAACAATAAGAACAGCGAGTAATAAGGTTTTATGAAGAATGAATGAGAGGTGAAAAGGACTTGGTATATGTCTGCTACATATTTGACTCAATAAACCTGAGCTGCCATTTTAATTTTCATGACTACTTTTGTAAAGGAATCGTGTTTTACCCTATAGATATGAACAATATTTTCAGGGAAGGTTTATAAGATTAGGAAGGTTTTCAACTGGGTCTTGTGGATTTGCTTCTCACCAAAATACTGAGACAGTGCTTTATACAACAAACATTTGTTGAATGAATATTTGAATTAATGAGGCTTCAATTTTTAATATATCTGTGTTTGGAAATACCCACAAAGAACATGGCTGGTACTGACTGCAAAGAGAAAGTTCTCATAATGTTCCATTCTCTCTATTCTCTATTAGCATACTTATCCTCTTCTTCAATCTACAAGTAAATTTGAAAAATAATGGAATTCAGATTTATTTATGAAAATGAATCTGCTTCTTCATTCAGCCCAACAGGCTCAGTCGGTAATATTTCCCAAGGGGTCTTTTTAAGATTCTTAAAGTAAACATATAGTTAAAACTCACATCAGTTTAATACACCTTGAAAAACAAGCATAAGAGCCTTAATTGCCTTTTTCCTTGGCATACACCAATTCCTACATATGAAAATGCAGAGGTGAATAATAGCAGTAAGCCCAATTCCTTTCAAATAGCACATCTGTGTGAATACTAGCTGTCCATTATGTTCTTTAAAATCCAGGAGGCTGAAACATATTTGTGAAAAGAAACTTTTTAATAAAATCTAAAAAGCCTGTTTCTCATGCAGGGAAAATAAAAATCATAGAAATGTCTCTCTCTCTCTCTCTCTCTCTCTCTCTCCCTTTTAAAAAATTAATACAAAACCTTCCTGTGTGCTTCAAAATAGTAATAATTTTATGTTAACATAACTAATCATATAGTTATGCAAAAATTTTTAGAAAAATAATGAAGTATAAAACAAGTCAGACGAGAAGAAATTTTAGGAACTGATTTTGTTGTTGTTGTTGTTGTGTTTGTTTTATTTGGGTATGTCACAATTCTTGAAATAGTTCTGTTTTCTGTTTGGCCCAATCTTGCAAATATTCTTGTGTACTAATACCACTTTTAAAATATAAACTCATAGCACCGTCATCTAAGGTAAATTCTAGAGGTCTAATTAGGTTTTTCTTTTTACAAGACTAAATGAAGTCATAAAGTGTTATTGTACATGTAAGAGCTCGTTCCATATAGGGTCCCCATGTTTTATGCCAGAACATGCTAATTGAAAATTCAGGTTGGTTTTCCTCCTCTACTCATTCCTAGGTGAGCTAACACATGCCTTGCACTGGTGGTGGTGAGAACTGAGCTGCAGGTTTGACCCTAGGTAAAAGGTGTAATCCACCTGTGCCACCTCTATACACCCCAATTGCCATAAATCAAAGAGAACAGAGTCAGAATAAATTGAAAGTTTAACAAAATCCCTCCCCCAACATAGCAGCTCACCATGACCTAAATGCCAACAGCAGAGCCAGGAAAGCACAGTTTTCTAGAGAATGCATCATGGTTGTGCTGCACAGCTAGGTTATGTGACCCTTGAATTCTAAGACCATTGAAGCTACTCAGAGCTCTAAGAGCTTAGTATTTTTCCATCTATCAATGTTATTCCAATAAAACAGTAATAGTTCTGTGATTCTGGAGGGCCAATGAAAAGTAAATGCTGCCCCAGGCCACTGGATAAAAATATCAATTCCAGGAGGAAGTGCACATCCTGGTTCACCATCACAGCAACACAGGTGTGAAGATGCCCTAGAAAGATCATTAGTTCCTATCCTGAGCATCCACCATGGTGATATGAGATACTGCCAGAACTTAACCTGGAGTGAAGTAAAGCTACAGTTAAAAAAGAGAGAGAGAAAAAGAAAAAGGCCTGTTGCATAGCTTCCACTGCAATAATTACGCTTCTAAGAGACACATAAGGATTGAATTTAAATGACAATTAGAGATGTGGTCAAAAGGTGTAGGCAGAAATGTGCTCACTGCTGCACTGTACACATGATCAGAATCTGATGAGTCCCTGGACTTGTGGCCAGAGTTGCCCCAGTGTTCCTTGCTTGAGTTTATATTCATGGCGAAGGAACTCTAAAAGGTGAGCAGTGAAATACTGTGCAGTTGTATCAGCAGAGAAAAGGAGAGGCCAAGTGTGTGTTGCACAGTCTAGCCCTGTGTGATTCCTCTGGGGAAGGGACAGCAGGCTGAAGTGGATGGGGCTGCCTTCAAACAGGACTGGGGACTACTGAGTGATCTAGTCACCAGAATTCCACTTTGGGACTCAAGTGGGAAAGGTGTGTTGCCACCATTTATCTTCTTATGAGAAATAGCATGAAGGCAAAGCAATAGGAGCTATATATTTGGAATAAAGCAAGGGGAACTTTCAGGATGAGAAGTTTCCAAATTCCCACCAGAATATAGTCTACTGGTGGGGAACTAGGATCCCTGGGTGGGTACCTGGAGCACCAACATCAGAGAGGATGCTTCCCTAAGTTGATTTCAATTAGGGTGCATGTGTGTTGTGGGGGGACAATCACAGAATGAGAGAACATGTTTTCATGAACATATATATGAACTGCCTGTGAATGAACTGAGGAGCAGTTTGTTGCAGGGAGAAATGAACTCAGCATCTGCGTTAGATGGTGGTGGCAGAAGAGAGACAAGAGCCAACAGCATTGGATTTTATTTTTTATTTATTTATTTTTTGGTACCGGGGATTGAACTCAGGAACACTCGACCACTGAGCCACATTCCTAGCCCTGTTTTGTATTTTATTTGGAGGCAGGGTTTCACTGAGATGCTGAGCACCTCACTTGCTGAAGCTGGCTTTCACTGAGATGCTGAGCACCTCACTTGCTGAAGCTGGCTTTGAACTCGCAATCTTCCTGAGCTGCTGGGATTACAGGCGTACACCACTGAGCCCAGCTGACACTGGAATTCTTAATGAGGCATAATCTGAACCCTGAGGCAGGTTTGAGGGTGAGGTTTGGGGGTAAACTTTACAGGGTGACCATAGAACTCTTGGTCTAACATGGTCACTTTTGAGAGTGACACAGGGTATAAACTGAATAACAGATATTTATGGACTGTACTTTTTATGGGGCTGGTGGAACCACTACCATGCTACAGATTGCTGTACCACTATTATGGTGGTAAGGTAAAACACACATCATAATGGGAAAAGGCTCCACTGTGATATTATTAAAAATCTTGTTACAAAGTAGCATAGACTGTAGGTTCCCACTAAATAGAATATGCATAGGAAAAAAATTAACTGGAAGTCTAGATGTTGCTAAGAGTGACTATTTGTGAGTAATTGGGTAAAAGGATATTTAAATTCTGTAGTCTTCTATTTTTCTATTGACAGCTTTTATTATTATAAAATTAAATAATATGTAAAAATGTGAAAATCAGTAGGTTGACTTAGGACCAAATATACAGTTTTATATGTGGCACTGGCTGCTAAATTTTCCTACTTTATTTCTAGGCCCTGTTTGAAATCATCATTGCTGCTTTTCAGGAGAATGAAAACGAATTCTCTTAAAAGCATGATCTGTGTCTTATTTTATCTTTTTATTTCTTTGGAGGGGTTGAGGTAACACCAATTTGTAGCCTGGGCATGGCTCCTTCCTAGATAAATCAAACTGAAATATTTCATTTTAGATCCTGATCCCCTAAGTTAAGATTTACGGGACCACAAGAGTAAAGCAGACTTGGAAACACAGCAACACTGGCCAGATGATCTCCCTGCACCTGCACGTGGGGCACTCTACCTGGCTCTGGGTGTGCTTTGGCTAATCCTTATAGCAACCCTGGGAGACAGGATGGGGTTACAGATATAATACTCCCCTCAGTCCTGGTTACCAGATGAGGAAGCTTAGTAGAACTGAAAATGAGTAGTCCATCTTCCATCTGCCATGGTCTCCATGAGACTAGGAAGCTGCTCTTGAGTCTAGCAGTAAATGGACTTCACAATGATCTTCTTCTGTGCTTCCTCAAGATTTTAGAAAATGGCTTTCTACATTAACAAGGTATCTTGGACAACTCATTTGTAAGATCCATGCATGTTCACCATATGTACATTGTAAATATATCCTGATGATCCACAGCAAAGAGCTCTGACATGCTTATTCAGGCTCAGACACTGGGGCCCCTCTGCTGCCAGGATGGTAAGTTGCTGCTCATCCTTTCACCCACTAGGTTGGTTTCCTCACTTGTTATAAAAACATGGCAATGTTTTTGAAAAGATACATTTTCTGCTTTAAAATTTATAATTCCATGGTTATTTTTATTGTTGATCAAACTGAAGAATAAACATAAACTAGACACATCAAGGACAGAATATTAATTCATATTCTTTGACCTGATTAGCTGTAGAGCAGAACAGGCAGGCTGCAGGAGAACCCTGGCCACAGGCAGACCGAGGGCTCACCTACCCACCCTGTGGGCTCTTCATTGAGGTTATCAGAGACACAGACCTGTAGCTTTTACTCCTTTTAAATTGTATTTAGGCTCCAAACTATAAGCTCCAATCACTTTGTTACTTAACCCTAAATCCCACAGATATCATTTCACAGATTTAGTTTCTCTGGGGATCCTCCTTCCCCTCTGCAGGAAGATCAATTTAAATCATCCTTATTTCATCACATTAAACACTAGCTACCACTGGCTGCAAGAGGAGCCAAGAAGTGTATTATACCAAGTCTTAAAATGCCATCCGTGCCTTTTAAATTTTATCATAAAATCAGAAATAGCTATTTTATCATGAAGGATTTAATAAGTTTACCTTTTAAACTAATGGACTATAATTGGCTCCTTAAATTTTGCATGTAAAAACCCCTGGGTTGGGAAACTTTCAATTTCTCCTTAATAACTCATCACTATAAATCACATTCCTTTAATATACTGTACACCCAACATTGCAATGAGCTCAGAAGGAACTGGTACCATTTCCTCCTGATGGTTCAGTCACAAGGAAAGGCTGGTTTATTTCTGAAAGGTAGTACTCAAAGCAATTTCATTTTATTTCCCTCCACAGAAGATATCAGATATTTAAGAACTCCCATAAAAGATCTACCCTTAGGTATTTCAGAATGACCTGTTTCTTGGAGATTTCATGGGTTTCTTTCTTGCCATAAAAGAATTCTTTAAAAAAATAGGTTTTACGTCTGTCATGGCATAGTCAGTATATATTTTATAATATAATATTGTTTTTCTCAAGCCAGTAGTTGTATATTAATAGAATACATTTATTGGATCATTTCTCCTCCAATTAAAATGTAATGCTAATAATGATAATGATGGTGGCATTATAACATCGATAACAATAATGATGATGCTATTATAAAAGAACAACATTGTTAAATTTCTGATCCCTCCTTAAAACTTTGCATCTCTCTAAAATTCTAAAACAAGAAAGGGACAATAAAATACAAGTTGATTCAAAGTCCAGAATAATATAAATAACACTTTCTAAAGATTCGAAGTTTAAAAGTAACTATGAGAAGAAATTGCTCCTTGAATTTTGGACTGTGAATCACAACATTGTGCTGAAAGATTTCCTCTAGTGAAAGGTTTATGTATCACCAAATATCAGGATGGAAACTCAGAGATGTCCTCATGTTTGCAAGCATATGGTATCAAATAAAACAAGGATATTTCACTTCCAGAGAGTCGGAATCATGCTGAGTCCTGAATGGTCTCGATTAACTTTTTCTTTAATGGTTTAATTTAATGGGCTTATGCCCCAAAGTCAGAGGGGGGAATAGAAATTGTCCAGCTTCTTTTATATCAATTTCAGTGAATGTGACAATCCACATGGCAAAGTGGATTTGCAGTGACAAAGGAGCAAGGCTACTTAAGTGTAAGGTTAGACTCTTGATACAGCCTTCTTGCTCTGGGGGAGTGAGAAGGGAGAGAGAAATGCACTTACACGAAGAGCCCTCCAGGTCACGGTTGACTTCATCTAGATTCACCAGTTACTACCATGCCACTGAGATGCTGAAGGTTAAAATGCAGTACACAGTATGCATTGAAGGACACAGAGGCGAGGTGCCCCTGGTAGAGATGTGTCTTTCCATCCTGCTTTGAATATGTGCTCTGCACAGCAGCACTCAGGGCCTGCTGGAGCCTGCTGGAGTCCGGGCACCTGGAGAGAGGGGTGGGCGGGAACTGCCACTGGCAAGGGATCTCTGAACACACATCACACAAACTGGCTAAATGCCATCTAGCCAGGAACTAAATGTAAACACTAATCATCAGATTAATCCCACAACATTAGATGCAAATTAACGGGGCGGGGGGAGGGGGTACAGAACAGCTTCTGAAAACATGTAGACTAGACATTAAGAAAATCTGACCAGACCTGAGAAGCAGCAAGGAAGAGGTGAGGGTAGAAGAAAGGAAAGAGAAGCGAAGAAAAAGACATTGGAAAATGAGAAGAAAAGAAAGAAAGGGAGGAAAGAAAGAAAACATGGTATCTAGCAGAAAAGAGTGTACATTCTATCATGCATCAACTCTAAGGAAATTTAGGGGTTCAGAGAAATATAGAAATTTGTCTCCAACTGGAAGATGCTGAGTCTAATTTATTTTCCAGGCAGCTCCACTGAGAGCATGAAGCAAAGTTACAGAGAGAGGCCAAGTGTTGCTATGTCTCTAACCTACCTTAGCAACCAAGGGCAGGAATAACATTACCTACCTCAAACCAGTTGCCTACTTCCCCTTCTTTCTCCTGTACCAGAAATATTCTCAATTATTCTCCTTCCTTTACTGGGCATTAAGTACTACCAATGAGTTATATAGCACAATACAAAAAGGCACATAAAAGAAAAGACCTTTTTTTGTTTATGGATTTTCTAAGAAAAATATAGGGTGGGGTAAAAGGGAATTTCTTTTTAAAAAATCAATATTTGCCTGAAGATGCAACATATTGACCTTCCATAGCACAAATCATGGTTCTAGGGTCCACACAGTATGTTCCACTGAGAGCTGATTGATGACTCTTCTTTGATAAGGAAGAACTAGGTTGTTCATTGAGGGCTGGATCCTTCTACCCTTCATTAGCACTTTCTATTTTCCTTATTTAAAATTGTATTACATTGTTGATCCCAACTGATTGAGTTCCTGATCTTCCTTGTAGCATTAAGGCCTTGATTTATAGTGGTATAATCAAATATCTTTCACTTCCAGCCCACTAGTCTGGATTACAAAGTACAAAGTCCAGCATTAGCTAGAAGGACAGTTACTGAAATATACGGACTCCCAGAAAGGACTTTCTCTTCCTTAAACACTCCCCTGGCTCTCTTATCCTCTCTCAAAGCTTTATCTGGCATTTGTAGACTAAATAATCCCCAAAGTAAATCCCAGAAGAACCTCATGTATGAAACTGAACTCTGTATCTGTCTCCTCAACCTCTTTTATAGTGTAAGAGTCAGAAACTAGGTATAATTCCCAAATGGTGAATTCCCCACTCCTAATAGTTCTCAAACATGTGTCTCACTGCAAAGAATCATTGTTGTTTTTTTTTCTCTTTATTATAACCTGGTTTCTGAAATTATAAATTAGCTTAACATGGCATTCCCACAACAAATATTTAACAAGTTTCCAAATAAGTTTTCAAAATAGGCAAGTGAATAAGCCAGAGGCCCTCCTCTCATGATGTGCCTAGGGGATGCTTTTGGGTCAACACCTCTTGCAGAGCTCCCATGATGACAAGGATAGTGTGGTGTGATGGGCACACACAGGAGGGGTGTATAAATTAGTCTTGGTTAATCATAGGCAGTCCCTTAGAGAAAGTATCATTCCATGATGCTTTTGAAGTCCAAAAACAGATGTTGCCTAAGTACAGGAGAGATTTATGTTTCCTGGGCCACATCCCTTCCTGACTTCTGGGAAAAGTGCCCTGACTTTCTATGAACCTCTTCCCCTACTGCACCAGTCTCTTTCTTGTAGTTTGGTTGGAGTTGATTCATTATGACATCCACTTTCCCATACCTTCCAGGCGAGACTGAGACAGGCCTGGCCATTCAGAGTATTCCATTCCCATGGCCTCAGTGATTATTTCAGAACCTATGACTCTACTAAATCTAATATAGGACTCACTTTCTACTGACATGGCTGAAAACCCAAGATGTAGATCTGGAGGTGTGGCTGTAAAGATTAGACGACGAGGAGGAGATGAATTTAGCCACTCGGCAAGGCTTTATTGGAATACACACTCTCGGGCCGAATCCCCCCCGTCCATCAGAGCATGTATTCCAATAAAGCCTTGCCGAGTGGCTTAATTCATCTCCTCTTGGTCGTCTAATCTTTACATAATGGTGCGCAAAATGCGAGAGGGTTTCAACCTCCCCCGTACCGGGGTTGAGGCAAGCCCTCTGAACCAGGAGAACTCCTGAGCTGCTCTGTCTTCCTTATCCGGACCGACAAGAGTGAGGTAGGCCCCCCTTCCTCTGGCTCCTCAGCTTGGCCCTCCCCCACTGTCCGCTCCAGAGGCTCATCCTGTAAGTCACACGTGTGCGTGGGCTCTCTGTCCGCTCAAGGCCACATGGACTGGGAAGACGTTCCCAGTCCCTGTGTTAGCCAATTGCCACTGCCGTTCAGGCCCCGGAAGGTTCGAGGGATGCCTCAATTTTCCGCCTGGCCCCGTTCTCCTGTGGACGCGAACATTCCTTTGGGACGCCATTTTATGTTCCCACCCACTCCCCCGGGACTGCTGAGAAGTCACAAGGAACCCCAACTCTTCTCTAGACCTCAAAACTCCACTGTACTATGGCTTAGATAACAGACCAAAATGGCCTCCACGGGGAAATTTTAATTTTCAAATCCTAACTAATTTGGCTAATTTTTGTCACCGGATGGGGAAATGGACAGAAATTCCTTTCATTGAGACTTTATTGTAAAGCGTGCTCTCGCCCCTCCCTTCTTTCCCCTCGGTTCTGTCCTCAAGTTCTTCTCCTGCGCTCTCGCCCATCCCTTCTTTCCCCTCTGTTCTGTCCTAAAATCCCCAAAATCCCTTTTCCATTTACTCCTCTATCTCCTTCCTCATGCAGCTGCACCGCCGGGGCCCTGCTGCTCTAGATGGCTGGCACCTGGCCCCGGGGCCGGGCTCACTCTTCCTGCTGCTGCGGAGCCCATCTGCCCCGCCTCCCTACATTTCTCGCTGCCTCCGCGCAGCTGAGACGGGCAACTCGGCCTTTGTGAGCTGCCTGCCATTCGGGGGCCCCTCCCCTCACTCTTGGCTCCCCCCACACCGAGCTGCAGCGCCACCTTCCCAGGAGGCGGAGCTGTCCTCGGTCCCAGTGCCAGAGGGCAGAAACCGAGCATTGGGCAGGGCCCGCCCACCCTGCTTTCCTGCGTCTCTCATTCTGTCAGTGTGCGCTGCTAGGGCAGACTAGCACGGCTGCCACAGACAAGAGACTTAAAGCCCACCCTGCATTTTTTTTTATGTTTACTGGCCGTATCTTTTTTTTTTTCTAAGACTCTTTCTTTTCTTAACTTCTATATTTTTACTATCAAAATTGGTACAGATAATGAGCGTTCATCAATTAAACCTAAAAAGATGGATCCAAATATTTTTAATTCACATCATTTAAAATGATCAATTTAATTTAGATAAACACAAAGGTTTATAGATTCCTATATGAAGTTTTAAAGGTTTCTACTGTGGCCTAAGTTCAAAAAATTTACAAGGACTGCTTTGGGATATGAACAGAAGGAATTAAAGATTCTAAATATGGTATTTATTGAAAGGAAAGAAAATATTTCTAATCAAAAGGTTTACAACTGTGATTAAACAAAAAGTTAACATCTAAATTTTTCTTTCAGAACTAAACTTAATGTAATAACATCAATGTAATTCTGGTTCTATATTAAATGTGTTCATATCTTCCAGATATACAAGTCTTTAAAATAGAAGGTTTAAAAGAATGTTTTATCAAGCTGATGTTCTCCAAACTGAGCTTGTATGGTATCCATTCATATCATTTAATGTTTTATAACTTAACTTATCATCAATAAGATAAGACTTTAAGTTACTTTTACATTAGAGTGATCTTTTAAATAAATAAAGACCTAACCTATTCAATATTCTACTAAAATTTTGCAAGCAGCCCTGTCTTACCTGAGATAGTTCTGTCTCCCAGCTTACTACAATGGCTTCGATGTAGACCAGACTCCAGTTCATTTAAAGATATGTTCAAAGGATTAATTTTGTTGTAAAGATCATTAAGACCTCAAACAGGGATATAATATGTAACTCACCTGAAATTTGAGAAAGCTGTTACACAAACTAAATATGTTTTGCTGTTGTTGATTTTATTTTGTATTTTACTGAAACTCTAACTACTGCCTGTTAATGTTTTATAGAGGTACTACTTCAAGAACAACCAACCCAAATTATTTTAAGATAGATCAGCCACCACCTATAAGATAGACCTTAAAGTTAAAGCCCAGTACCTTTACTTTATAACTGATGAGATTGGCTTGCTGAGTGTTTAAGATCAAGACTTAAAAACTAAAATTAAAATTAAAGGGCCAAGAAAACCAGTATTTGGCTCTTGCCCTTTGAGTCAACCTAAATCCAAGGAATGAGGGAACTTCTCTAAGAGGCTCTCTGTACCTCTGGGCCACAGGACTCCTGATCAGGGAGATTTCTGAGACCATTAGAGCAGGCCCAACCTCACAGTGGCCAGTTCATGTTGGTTTTTCTGCCATTTCAAACTAAGTAAGTTCTCACTAATACACTAGGAGGAAAGAGTATCTTCTAGGAAGAAGTGGTACATGCAAAAGCCCAGAGGCCAAGAAACCATAGTCCATTCTATCTATAAAGTTTTGGAAGAACAGAGAGTTGGTGTAAGGAGTGACTTTGGGAAGTACCTGGAAAGGTTAAGAGCTGGCCTTTTCCAATCCAGTGTTGTTCTGCCAGAGTCAAGGTCATAAAATGCAAATTTGATCATGCAATTCCTCTCCCCTGCTTAAAATACTTTAATGATACCCCAAAGGTTTTAGTATGAAGTTCAAACCCATTAGCATGGCACCCAAGGCTCTTGATGACCTAGCTGTTCCTTCTCTTTCTGGTTTCATCTCCTACATGTCTCCCATGGGCACTCTGTGCTTTAGCTAAATTGAACTACTTGTAGTTTTCCAAACATAGCAGGCTGTTTCATGCCTCTGTGCCTTCATATTGTACGCATTGTATCATTTAATCCTCACAAGAGCCTCAGTGGAGTGGGCATTATTATTTGATTTTCCAAGTACAGAAACACAAATAAAGAGAAGTTGAGGAACATGGGAAGTCATACACTCCAAAAGACAGAGAGCTGGGATTTGAACACATATCTGTCTGGTACCAAAGCTCTCCTGCTTTCTAATCTGCCACCACTCATTCCAGTTCTTTCTGACTTCTGATGCATGGATCTTTATATTTCATATCAATGTCTTTTTAATGCAATAATTAAATTTCAGAATTTCAGGAGTGGGAAGTGGAGTGATGTCAGTCAATCAATTTAAGCTATTTTCCTATGATAACAAGCAAAATTGCATTTTCTTCATTCAATCCACAAACATTTTGGGAGCATCTCTCTCATGCACTGGGGTGGCAGGTACCACAGTCCTTGCCTTTTCAGTGCTCTCAGCAATCCACTCCTCACAGCTAATTCTCATTGAGAAGCCTCCCTGGCTACACATGAGAATGAATGTTTTCTTTGCTTTGATAGGTACATCATGGATGTTGCTAAGGAAATATATCTGCTGCATTATTTTCAACAGCTGCCCATGAGTTATATCAGAGATTAATTGATTAGCTAAAAGGGGTAATGTAGAGAATTGGCCAGGAATAAATCAATGAAGGAACTAGTGTGCTGTGTCTTATATACCTGGGATCAATTGTGCTACAGCTCACTCAGCGAGGCTTCAGATGGTAAAGCAGCCTGCTTGCAAGGGGTCATAAACAGGGCAAATTGCTGGCTTAACATCATACCAAATTTTCATTGCCTTATTTATACCCTATTTCTCACTAAAGTGTACACCATTTCTTAATGGTACTAATTCAGCAGGATCACAAACTGGGAATGTTTTCTTTCCTTCTAATTGAGACAAAATTGATCATTGTCTAATGGGTTCTATATAGAGAATGAAAAGATAAAAGGGCCTAAAAGAAGACAGAAAGAATGCACACCAGCAATTAGATACTAAGGATTCAATGAAAACAAAACAAAACAAAACAAAACATTTTCACTTTAACATCAAATCTATCAAATCTTTAAGTGTACTATTAGAAAATCTACTAGCGTTACAATTTTTATTTGGCAGAAAAGATAACAGTTACAACCAAAGTTATGTTAAAAATGAAAAAGGATTGTCAAGAAATGAAAAATTAAAGGAATGATTTTCACTGCCAAAAAAGTACCTTTTGTGAACATAAGATATATATGTTTGTCCTCCCCCAACTAGATTTAGCTAGGGTATAGAAGATTAAAAACTGGATATTGGCCCAGGTAGGCTGAGTAAAAAGCGATTAAGGAGCCACAGGACAGAAAATGAGTGGCTGTTCCCCAAACTGGTCACTGAAATATGCTATCTGCCCTGTGGGGTCTGCAGATCATGGTGTCCAGGGATGTCTCTTTCAGCAGGCCAACCACACTTCAACTGCTACTTGTAGGTAGGGGCTTTCACAGCCCTGAAAATGCCACACTATGTAGTATAGGACCACTCCCCATACCATCAACCCCTCCCTTCCCTCTTTTCCCATGCTATGGTGATGAAACGCATGCCCAGCAGAGCGTGCCTCATTGGTTGTAACCTCAGGCCGTGATTGGTCCGAGGACCCTATATAAGCCTCTGTACTTCCTGGATTAAACGAGTTCTGTGTCTCGCTCTGGCAGAGCAGTCTTACCTACCCCTGGAGTCTGAGTGAAGTGACTCCGAGGACCATCACCCCATCCCATGAGACCCCACTTCATCTTCCCTGAAGACTCTTTTTTGTCTCCCAGGACCCCAAAGCCTCATCCTGTGAGACCCCAATTCATCTTCCCCAAAGACCCCTTTTCATCTCTCAGGACCTCAACTCGTCAAGGAGACCCACGAGGCACGACCTCAAACAATAATGTAGGAGACATTTTGCATGAATGATCAGAAGGAAATCAGTATTCCACCCAGGAAAAAGACTCTTTCTTTCCATAACTGGAGTGGCCATCAAACATGGACTCAATTTTCTTATGCTGCACCCTGGGTCCATAAAATAGTTCCAGTATCTCAAGACTCTAGTATCTCTAGACTCTGTACTACATGGAAGTTTTGTTGCAATAAACCAACCAGAGGGAGAATAACCTTAAAAGACTGAAAATTTTTAAAAGAAAGACTCATAATCTAAAGATTAAGAAAATATAAAATGTTACTGAGAGTTCTCCATTTGTATTGTATTTGGACTCATGTTTATTCAATGAGTCACTTTTAAAAGCAGCATGGCCAACTCTAAAATATTATTAATTCTTTTAAAATTACATGAAATTTTCTCTTACCAACATAAATCAATAAAATACAAACAGGCATAATTGGTACGATTCTTAACAGGTAGTCCAGGTTAATCCCTTGGCATGGATTAGATTATAAAGGTTTAAATGATAACTAATCTCAAAGCCTTACATATACTTTGGGGATTTCATTTTGACTAATCTTGCTGATTATTTGAGTATTAACCAGAGTGACTGAGGAGACTGTAAAACCCAGGCTAACTCACATCAAATGGCACAGGAGATAGAGCGGTCTACCTTGAACAGAAGAATTAACATTAAAAAACACTTAAAACATATTTCCATTAGAGATTTAATAATATGAAGATTAGGACAGGCCTTTTTAAGTTAAGGGAGAAAATAGAGATTCAACAAAAACAAGGCAGGAGGAAGAATTGTATATTTTGTGATACAGAATTGTATATTTTGCACCTCATGCCCCCATGGAGACTGGTTATGTCTGTACATGACAGCTGTTTGCTACTTTTAGGGGATAATTAATTTTAGTCTGAAGTTCATCTCCTAAAGACGAAAAGTAGCCAGGCGCGGTGGCTCAAGCCTGTAATCCCAGCACTTAGGGAGGCTGAGACAGGAGAATCGCGAGTTCAAAGTCAGTCTCAGCAATGGCGAGGCACTAAGCAACTCAGTGAGACCCTGTCTCTACGTAAAACACAAAATAGGGCTGGGGATGTGGCTCAGTGGTCAAGTACCCCTGAGTTTAATCCCCAGTACCAAAAAAAAAAAAAAAGATGAAAAAGTGACTTTGCCAATAGTGACATAGTTGTGTAGGGAATAAAAAGTTCTAAAATCAAGACTTCTTGACTGTTAGGTGCCATTTTATATATATATATATCACTATAACAATTACTAATCCTTAAGCAATTGGGTTTTATTACAAAGAAGTTAGTCACGGGGGTTCACCAAGACAAGGTCACCTTCCAAATTACTTCTCTTTCCACAAAGTTTCCTGAACATTAACTTATAATTGTTTTCCAGTTTCACATGTGGTGTCAGTGAGCTTTCCAACACTATAACAAATCCCTGAAATCATCACCTTATAAGGATAAAAGGTTTATTTTACCTCATGGTTTTGGAGGTTCTAGTCCACGATCTGATGAAACCATTCCTTGTACGCCTCTAGTCTAGGGGCCTGCACATTAGCATAAAGGCATGTAGCAGAGGAAAACTTCTCACCTCATGGCCAGGAAACGAAGGAGAGAAGGGAGGTGGCCAGGGTCCCACTGTTCCCTTTAAGGGCACACTTCCAATGACCTACACACCCCCTGCCAGGCCCTACATCTTATAGGTGTCACCACCTCCCAATAGTGCCTTCCTAGTGACCAAGCCTCTGATATATGAGCTGTTGGGGAAAATTTAAGATTGAAACTATAGCACATGTTAAAATATAGAAGCAAATAGAAGCAAATATCCTTCCCTACACCTCTCCAAATGCCATCAATAAGGCTTTGTGTATGACTTTCGAACACAGTGGGAAGCAGCACAATGCAGAGATTGAGAGCTCAGCCTGCCTGGGAGTCAAATTTCAGTTTTACAACAAATTAACCAACTGACTTTAAATAAGTTATTTGATCTCTCTGTGCCTTAGTATGTACATCTGTTTAATGGATATAGTAATACCATCTCATAGGGTCATTATGAAGGTTTGGTGAATTATTCATGAAGCATATGGATCAATGCCTGGCACATGGCAAGTATTATGTAAGTGTATGACTAAATTAAAATAAAATGCCTACTGAATGATTCTTTACACTTTTACTAATTAATATTACTCTTTAATTGATGGGCTTCCTCTAACAAGACATGGCTTGAGAACTTGCTAAACTTTGAAAATTTCTATTTTTTATCATATTAGATGATCCAAAAGATAAATAATGGTTGTGACTTATATACTTAACTTGTAAGGTGCTTTGTAATTATTTATTACTTGCTGGAAAACTCAAGTAGGCAAAGGGAAGAACAAGGCAGTCATGTTAACATCTAAACCTCAATAAAGTTTCATCTCCTTTTACAGTCTAGGAAGACAAATGAGTTACCAGAGGAGTTTCCTTTCCCCTGTAGGGTTCATACAGGCATTTGTACACAGTGCTACAATAAATGAAATTAAGTGGGATTTCCTAAATGGTCACATAGCACAGTTAGGGTAGGGGTCAGAAGAACAAATAAAATCCAACCATCAGGGTTGGGTATGGATTTCAATGTCTGAGACCAAGTTGATATGCTCTAGTAGTTAGACCCTTATCTCACTGAGGCATTTATTTGGAAAGAAAGTAATAAGCTATTTTTGACGCACACATTGCAAAAATAAAAGTGATTATCTATTTAAAAGGAAAATGAGCAAATGGTGATTCAAGTTGAGAGAAATTATCCCCAAACTAACACTATTCCTCTTATATAATACATCAGTGATTTCCTGGCTTGGAATGTGTGATAAATTAAAATACTACAAATATTTTTCCATCTATGTATATT
Source organism: Geosciurus inauris (assembly GCA_004024805.1). Lineage (NCBI taxonomy): Eukaryota > Metazoa > Chordata > Mammalia > Rodentia > Sciuridae > Geosciurus > Geosciurus inauris. The sequence continues at coordinate 22,698 of PVHX01006080.1, forward strand.
CCTTTGGAATGTGGCTTTATTATTCCTCTTGTCAAGATGTAGAATTAGTTTTTCCAACTCCCTGGATGTAGCCTGGCCTTGTGACCATCTTAAACTAACATGATGGAGCAGAGGGGACACCGTGCGAGTTCCACGCCTAGGACGCAGAAGGTCTTGCAGCTTTTTATCTCAGTCTCTCAGATCACCATGTGAAGAGGTTGGCCAAGTCTACTGGAGAATGAAAGGACTTTTACAGCAAGAGTGATCCATCATAGATGAGACCTTCAGTCCCCCAAACAGCCAGCTTCCAACCCCAGCCTTCACACATGTGACTGAGGCCATCCTGAACAAGCAGCCAGATGACTGCAGTCACATGATGAGCCTTAGCAAGAGCAGTATGAGAATCAGCCATGCAAAACTGTTCACCTCAGAATTATGAGCAAATAAAATAGCTGTTGTTGTAAGCGATTACCACAACAATAGATAACTGATAACAGATGGTTCTGAAGCTCTCAAGAGGAAGTCAAACTTAGGGGAGAAATAGAGATTCAAAATGAGGCTGCTGCAGACTCAATGTCTGTGTCCTCTGCATAATTTTGTACATCGAAGTCCTAATCCTGAATGTTATGGTATTTGGAGGCAGGGCTATTGGGAGGTAATCTGGTTTAGATGAAGTCATAAGAGTGGAGATCTGTGACAGGATTATTGCCCTTCTAAGAAGAGAAAGACAATAAAGTCTCTTTCTGCCATGTGGGGATGCTACAAGAAGGTAGCCAGATTGTAGGCCCTCACCTCACAATGAACCTGCTAGCATCTTGATTGTGGATTTATTAGAATAGTAAGTTCTGGGTGGTTGTTTAAGCCACCTGTACTATAGAAGTTTGTTATAAATCCCAAACTAAGACACAGGCAAAGGAAGAAAAACACATACATTCCTCTTGTTCTATCTAAACTATGGCTGTTGGATAGGGAACATTATCAGAGTTTACAATTAAATCCCTGGCTCTCTACACAGATATTATTGATTTTGTTTAACTGGTGTGTTACTTAAGCTATCACAAAAAGTAAAAAGAATAAATGAAAATAAAAATACGAGGTATGTTTTAATTGTTCATATTTAAATCTCTCAACAGTTTTTGGAAGCACATTTTGAAAAAAATGAAATGTCAAAATTATGATGCTTAGGAGAACCATTTTAAATACTAGAGCCAAGGGAAAGCATCACTGAGGAAAAAACCCAAGGCTTCCATCTTCGTTTAGTGGAGCACAGTTCTCTAGAGTCTCGAAGGTCTGGGAGCAGGCTTAGTTGAGGTTCTGTGCAACTTTGTCATGTGGACATCAAAACATGCCTGCTGCAGTGTAAGGGTCTGCCCAGCTCAATGTCATCTGCCTCATTTCCTCCTGGTTGCTCTCATTTTTGTCTTCTCTGGCTCTACTTTTCCTATTGTTAGTTGCTGAGATGGATTTATGGTATGTCTGCTTGGTGATTCCCTTTGTGATAAGTTTCAGATCAGAGTGAGCTACAAGGAATCCTTGAGAGAGCTGGAAGAGGCAGAACCGTGCAACAGCTATTTTCTAGTTCATGAAAATTGCTGTGGATCTGCTGATTCACATTCACTTTGGTAATGAAGCAGCTTCTGGACCTACATTTGTCATACCTTCCCTTGTATCCTCCTTTATCTTTTCTGACTAATGAGACAGGTATGTGTGCTTTGTTCTGTGACAAAGGGCATCATCTTCTGCAGGATACCCTCATTACCAAGAGCAGAGGCAAGGATGCAAGATCCAGTTCATCCTCATGGGGGTCCTGCTTATACCTGAGGGTAACAGCCTACATGTAATCTTTCCTATCTGATGTCCTGCTCTGCAGAATTCAAGCTCCAGCCTGGAATAGCCTTACAGAGACTGCTTAACCAGTCTCCACAATTGCATAAGCCAATACTGGGTCTGCTTCTGTAGTTGAACCTTGACTGGTATGAACATTGTATTAACCAGGATGACATTGGCAAGGCTATCTCCAGTCTCCTGGCTGGTAGATTCTTCAGATGGATGGAGAAATATCAAAGGGGCACCAAGAGGCTTCAGCAAACCTGTGATAGTTAATTTCTTGTGTCAACATGACTGAGTTGAGGGACATCTAGAGAGCTGGAAAACCATTATTTCTTGTGCTTCCGTGAGAGTATTTTAGGAGGAGATGAGCATTCAATCAGTCTAATTCCCTGAGAGGCCAATGAATATAAAGGAAGGCAGAGGAAGGGCAAGTTCTTTCTCTCCTTGAGCTGGGAGATCCATCTTCTCCTGCCCTCAGGTAACAGCACTCCTGGTTCTTAAACCTTCAGATTCTAGGACTTAACCCAGTGACCTCCTCAGTTCTCAGGTCTTTGGACTTGAATTTAATTAAATTACCAGTTTTCCTGGTTATCCTGCTTGCAGAAGCCAGAACATAGAAAACCCAATCTCCATACTCTTATGAGCCAATTCCCATTATAAATCTCCTCTTCCATATTCCATTAGGGCTATTTCTTTTTAGACTCCTGACCAATACAAATGACTTAGGCATTTAGAAGTGACAAGTAAAGAAAGATGATCATGAGGACAATGGCAGAAAGTCAGCAGGTATACAGCTTATATTAATTGTAGGGTCCCAGTGCTGAAGACTCATCCTACCAACAACCCAAAGACATAGGCACTCCTGTTTCATCTCCTGTGCTCCTATTTACAGACAGACTAAATAACTTGCTAGTAAATAAAAAAGTCAAGAATTAAACTCAAGCACCCTGGCTCCAGAATCTGTGCTCTTATATACCACCTCATGGCTCCAAACAAACTATATCATGTAGTTTCCATGCCTTGGCTACTTTGCATTTGCTAAACATTCACAATAGAAAAACAAGAAGCTAGCCTGTGATAATGCAGCCAAGAAGCTTCAGTTCTAGCCCTGATTTCACCAATAACTGGTAGCATACTTCTGGATAGGTCATGCTAACTTCCTCATTTGTAAAATGATCTCCATGTTCTCATCAAGCTATAAAAGTTCATAATTCCATAGTGTTATTAAGTTCTGAGAATACTGTTATAGGTCTTTGGAGGAAAGTTGCTATGTATGATAAAATCAGGTAATAAGATCTGCAACTGTGTATTTGGCTTTACATTTCCTTGTCAACGACACCTTACCTCAAAAATCACTACTCTCCAAGTGTGAAGACCCCATTAATATCTCTTCTCTTCTCCCTTTCTCTCTCCCTCCCTCTTTCCCTCTCTCTCTCTCTCTCTCTCTCTCTCACACACACATACACAAACACACACACACACAGAGCATTGGCAATATCCACAAAGAAATAATGCACTGTTGCTTTTGCTATAAGATGGTTGCGAAAAAATATGACAGAAGCCAGGTGTGGTGGCTCACGCCTGTAATCCCAGCACTTTGGGAGGCTGAGACAGAAGAATTGTGAGTTCAAAGCCAGCCTCAGCAACGGCGAGGCGCTAAGCAACTCAGTGAGACCCTGTTTCTACATAAAACACAACAGAGCTGGGGATATGGCTCAGTGTTCGAATACCCCTGAGTTCAACCCTCAGTTCCAAAAATATATATACATGTGTATATATATATATACATGTATATATATTTTATATATATATATGATAGAGAGCTACGCTGTTTTTGATAATGCTTTTAAGTAATGTTGAATTGTATTAATCATAAAACATCTGGATATATTTTTAAAACAAAAGTGTGTATTTAGTGTGTAGGAAAGACTTTATGGGTTATTGATGTATGGGATCCCTGTAGTCACTTCTTGCTTTCTCTTAGGGTTCTCTGTGCATGCACTGGATAGGCAAATTTTGGTGAGTTCCTCAATGGTAATCATCTGTTTCTACTTATTTTTTAAATATAACTAATCCCATGCAATACATCCTAAGACTCAAAATAAGAACTGGTTCGTGTGGTGCTCTTTACTATTGTTTTTTACTTTTTGCCTTAATGTTTTTAAATCTATATTTCTTTGGTAAGTATTCAAAAATTTTCTGATCTGGAGGGTTCCTCATCTGTTTATCTTTGTCTTTACTATCTTTTAGCAGAAGTTACCTGACAAGTTAAAGAACCAAGAGGTAGGTATCAGCTTTAAGACAGGGACACATGGAAAAATGAAAAGCAATCTTAAAAAATTAGACAATCAGGTCAGTAAAATCCTAATCTGACCATATTTACAGGCCAGAGTCCAAATCAATGACCTTCAGAATTTGGTCAAACCTAAACTGAGACAATGGCTGCAAAGTAAATTGGTCCTATTGACACTCACTAGCAGGAGTAAGGTGACTCTGCTTGGACAAGTAGAAATGGCTAGGAAGGTGGACATCATAAAGTCAATAGTTGCATTAGATGCTTTTCTTACATCTGAGCTTGTGATAGGAAGAGGTATATTTTAGAAGGGCAGCTGTATGCTATGCTACATATATTATAATACTTCTGGGTATACATCTTAGAACTCACAGCTTAAAGGACACATAGTAGCCAGGCAGGTGGCACACACCAGAAATCCCAGTGACTCAGGGTACTGAGGCAGTAGAATTGCAAGTTTGAGGCTAGCCTCAGCAACTTAGCAAGACCCTGGGGGTATATCTCAGTGGTAAAGCACCCCGGAGAACTCTCCTCAATTAAACTAAAATAAAAAATAAAATAAATTTAAAAACAACAAAGCATAGCAAAAAAGAATGTCATGCATCCATATTTAGGAAGTTACTATAACTTACTCTTAAGTGTCTTAGGGGAAATTTCTTGATAAGATATTAAAAGGGAGATGAGAGAATGAATGATAAACAAGTATGGTTCAAGATCATTACTTTAGGCAAGTCTTTCCTTATTACCTTCTAGTTGTACCTCTCAACCCTAAAATGAATCATCTTACATCTAAATTTTGCCAAAATTCTTCTATTATATTTTACCTGTTCTTCACTATACATGTGCTATACACCACCCCCTCCTTAGACTGTGATAGATGGCAGGGACGGTATCTTATCCATTGATCTGTTCCTGGTACCCAGCATGGCATCTGACATTTGAGGAGAGCTCAGTAAAAGGGGAATGAAATTAAACAAATCCTGTTAATTTACTCTAGAGATCCAATATGAGGAAGGAACTCAAGTGAATTATTTTCCAAGTATAGGTAAAAATTATCAAACATTGTGTTTCTCTGGGATTAATGATAACTATCTTTAATTGTATCTAAAGAAAGGTAATATTCATTCTTTTGAAAATCACAAAAGGCAATGGCCGAATGCCTTCAATATGGCTGTGATGCCAATTAAAATTCCTCAACCCAAAGAATAACTTTGATCGGATCAAAATGTATGAGTTGCTTTTTTTGTCACCATAGTTTAAAGACAGAAAAAAGGTATTTAGAATTTACATATACATGTGGATTTCAACCTCATTATGATGATTGTGCCTAGAAGCCAGGGAATTTTGAATCATAAGTGTATTTTCAGAAAAGAATTGTATTTTCAGAAGAAAAAAATAAGAACTACAACAATAGCTCTAATTTTACTGGAGACATTCATTGCACAGTCTCCAAAGAGTAGGATAAATTGTTGAGAGCATCTGCAGACTGTCTATTCATTTGGGTTATTAGCATGAGAGGGGCTTTTTGCCCTGGGGAGGCTGGCCTCTTTAGGATCTTGCTTTCAAGATCTTTGAAACAAATATTTCAAATATAGTACATTGAGATTCGCTGTAATCTTAAATATGGAATTAGAAAAGTCATTAAAACTTTAAGCATACGTTGTTGGACTATTTGCCCCTGAGACATCTACATCACAACAGAAACTAGATACACACATGGCCAAGAATTAGGTCCCTCTGGTGATAGCCAGTAGAAACTACCAGAAGCCACAAAGAACCTGACAAGGCAACAATCACTACAATAAAAAGATGCTCTTTAAAATGTTGAGTAGTGACATTAAACTGAGCTTTGAAACTCAAAGTTAAAGAAAAATATAGTATTAAATATCAAGTTATTTTTCCTCAGTTTATTAAAGCATGTGCATTCACTGCACATTTACTTGGTGCCAAACAAGGGTGAATGTCTCTAAGACCCACGAGCAAGGAATCACACCTGGGAGTCCTGTGAGAATTACTTTGGGTGATACATTAAGTGAATGTGCAGCTTGGATTGACTACAACCATGTACCTACCTGAAAGGAAGTTATTTTAAAAATCATCCTAACACATGGAAAGGGTAAAGCCAATAACATCACACAGAAAGGCACAGGCAGCCTTCACCAAAATGACAGAAGCCCAATCTATTTCCAGACTCTTTAAAGATATATGGCAGTTTAAGTTTTCTGTTTCTTGCAGCCAGTACATCCTAATTAGAACTCTCTAATAAGTTGCCTATATAGGGGAAGTGAGGAATCAAAGATGACTTATGAAGGAAGAATATGTTTTTGATGAGTGAATGGCAGCAAGCCTTTTCCGGGGACAGAAGATTATAGGAGTCAAAGCAAAGAGATGTGAAAACACAGTGTGTTCAGGGTCAAGTCTGTCACACAGAAGGAAAGGTAGGAGGTTAGGCTGAAATATAGCAGATGGCAGGTGAGTACAGGGGCTTTTTGAATGTTAACTGTGGTAGCAGAATGGCAACTGCAGCAGAAGAGGAGGAGCTAGGCAGAGGTGGCAGTTATTGTCACCTGGGCATGAGAGGATGATGGCCGTTGCTTGGCAGTGAAGATGAAGATGAGTTCACAGGGTTTGTCAGATGACAGGCTACACATTTATGAGATGGCAAGGGAATAAGAATCAGACAAGAGGTTTCAGTCTTGAGACATCTGGTAAAAGCTGATGCCATTAATGGAAAATGAGAATTCATTTTCAGGCAGAAGAGTAAGGTAAAATACCTTAAATAATTTTTGGAACATATTCTATTCTATATCATTTGTTTAAAAGACAGTATTGGAAATAACGTAAATCCAAAATAACAGGGGAATGAATGGTTAGATAAATTATGGTACATTTACTGAATCAGTGTAATACTATGCAGTGAATTTACCCTGGGTAACTTCTGAATGATAATTTTTCTGTGTCAGACACAGCCTATAATAAAAGTCCCTCATTCTCTATGGATGTACCAACATGGTAGGTAATATGTTCATTTCAACACCAGCTCTTTCTTCACCGCTAACAAATCACTTGGCACTCCATGGCTGAGAAACATTGTGTAGGAGAATGTCAAGAAATGTTCTTCAGAAATGGAGAAAAACACTGTTGTAGTATGATCCAAGTTTTAAAAATTTGGAAGAAAATACATATAGAAAAAAATGATATATGCCAATATGTTTATAGTTATTACCTCTGAGTTGTCTGATCTGGAGTATTTGTCTTTCTTTTATCTCTTTATATTTTCTACTTTTCCCTTTAAAATACATTAAGTATGAAAAGGATATTGGCTGTATTGGGTTCCTCAGAAGCAGGTAACGGGATGAGGATTTGTGTAGAAGTGATTTATTAGGAAGTTTTCTCAGGAAAAAAGAAAACATTAGGTGAGTAAAGAAGTGGGAATAGTTAAGGGAGAAGGCCCAGGATATAATATTAAGGAAAGTCCCATTAGGAATAACTTGAGATCAATTCCTCAAAGTCAAAGGAACTGCCACTCTCTGTTGTCAGTCACTGGTTGAGGGCTGCCCATGAAGAAATGCAAATGATCAGTCACCTACAGTTCTTTTCTCAGACATAAAAACATGAGCACAGCTGGCTTATGAAGAGACAAGGGTACCAGTTGTTGGGAAGACTTTGAAAATGGTAAATAGATCTGAGAGTACTCGTGGAACACTCAATTGCATTTGCTAGAAACACTTATAACACAAAATCTTTATTGTTTCATTTAAAAAATATGAAAACCTTTATTTCATGACTCTTCATTCATATTAAAATGTTGACTTTTGGGCTGGGATTGTAGCTCGGTGGTAGAGCGCTTGCCTTGCAAGCGTGAGGCACTGAGTTCGATTCTCAGCACCACATAAAAATAAATAAATAAAGATATTAAAAAAAAAATAAAATAAAATGTTGACTTTAAAGGGTATAGTAGGTTATGTGCAAATGCAATGCCATTTTATATAAGGTACTTGAGCATCCATAGATTTTAGAGTCTGGGAATGAAAGTCCTATAGATGATATTAGGGTTTGTATCTGGAATGTCCCCCAAAACTCATATGTTGAAAGCATAGTCCCCAATGCTGCAAGATTCAGAGGTGGGACTTCTAGGCAATGATTGGATATTGAGGGCTCTGACCTTATCAGTGGATTAATCCATTTGGTTGATTAATTAATTGATAATTAATCCATTGATAGCTAGATGGACACCTGGGAGGTGGGACTTAGATTAGAGGAAGCGAGTCACTAGGGCATGTCCTGTAAGGGTTTATGTTGTCCCTGACACTCCCTCCTCTCTCTCTTTTGACTCATGCCTTCCACCAGCAGAGCAAACTTTATCCACACGCCCTTCAACCATGATGTTCTGCCTTGCCTCAGGTCCAGAGCAACGGAGCTGGCTGACCATGAAATGAATACTCTAAAACTATGACCCAAGATAAACTTTTCCCCCTATAAGTTATTCTTGTCATGTATTTTGGTCATACAGTGATGAAAAGCTGACTAACATAGTAGGAGAGGACTGTACTAGTTAGTAATAATCCATCCTAATATCTTTCATCTTTATAACTTTCTTCAATTTTGTAAGGCACATATTAAGAGACCATGTAAAATAAAAATAATTCATCTTCTCACATCTCTGAATGAAGTAAGTAGCAAAAGCCCATGCTCTTTCTTATTAACTGTATTCACTTACAAGATGTGGACTGCTTGGGTGAAACTGGATCTATTTCTGTAGGAACTAACTCATTATCTAGCCATAAGGCACTTCACATCTGAAGCAAAATGCTGGAGATTTTAGGAAGTTGCCCTCATATTTGGCCACTTTGCTAAACTCTTATTAGTTTAAATATTTTGTCAGTTTAGTCGGTTGGATGTTCTAGAAAGTGACTGTAATGTCTTTTCCTTTCTTTGTTTTTTTTTCCCCCCAATTACTATATCTGGGAACTAGCAGCATGATAATAGGCCTGTCTGTCTTGACTTTGACTTACCAGAATGTTTCTAAATAATTATGATTTCCAGAATTTGAGAAGAGGGGAGCCCCACCTGGATGACTAAATAGCACTACTAAAATATGTTTAAGGATAAAGTATGGAATTGTATTATGTTCACATTTTTTTCTGAAAAAAAATAAGAGTTACTAAGGAATCATGGAGTGCTGCTAGGAGTAGAATATTTTCAAATATATGACTAATAAACTTAGGCAGTGTACAATATTTTAATTTTTATGCAGTTGAAGTATGCTTTACTTCTCTTAGTGAGTTTTATACAATTATGTATAAATACTAGATTTAGATGTTAAAAATTCAAATAAGGTTCCATCTTAGTAACTTTACTCCTTTGAGAAGGAAAAAAACCATCAACTTTTAGTTGAGAGACAGGCAGAGAGATCTGAATAGTAACATATTATTGACTTAGCACTTCTTACTGGAAAGGGAAATTTGAAAAGTCTTACTTTTGTAAACCTTACCCAAAGCACACCCTGCTCCTTGAACGTAACCCTTTATATTGCTTTACATTCTCAGAATTCACATTCTAAAATGTGTATGCTAGGATTTAGGACAATTCATATAATATTTGATGACACTTAGGAACACCAAATGTTAATTGTTGCTTGTTACAGAGGCAAGAGGACTGAAGTTTGGAGAGAGAATTCTTCCTTCCTGACAATAGCATGTGAGATCACTAAGAATCCTTGCAAAATCAATAGTGGTATGAATTATTCAACTGATATACCATGAACTAGATTAGACTATACCATGTAAACTATTTAAACCATCATATAAACCATATAATCCATCATGTGTTGATAAGGTCCAGGGCTTTTTGCTATTTCATTATTGGCTAGACTAGGATATTCCATTCTCTGAGCTTTTGAGTTCTCTTCTCTTTTCAGTAAGTGGACTGCATACTAAACATTTTGAAAGCTACCTCCTTCTCCATCCCTGTACATCTATACAGGCGGTCGGCAACATGGTATTAATTGAAGTATGCAGGGAAAGTCTTGTTTCCTTCTCAATAATATCCCTCCATGGACCTCTCAATCATAGATAATCCTCCAAGATAAGACATTTCAGGAACCAGGAGCAAGAGCAGAGAACAGACACATGAGGATACTCGGTTTCTGACTCTAATGGGATTTATGAATAGATTCAGAAGTTCTGGATCCCATGAAATTATTTAAGAAATATTGCATGTATGTATGAGGGCAGTTTTAGGTAAAAGAATCCAAAGCTTTTATTATATATTCAAAGTATAAAATTTATGAGCCAAGGAAGGCTGAATGGAGGTGCCAAGTACTCACTTGCTGCTCCACAAAGAAGATCTCAAGTAACAGCTGTATAGCTGTATTTTAAGGTGAATGACCCTGAAAGAACACTGGAAACTAATGAGACTGGAACCTTATAAGATTCAGAGACTTGGAATGACAGCATGGAATGGAAAACAAAGCACCTGGGCATCTGACACCTGGACTTCATAGCTGGCTAGGGTAGGGGTGGGGACCTCCGTTGCAGGGCTAAGGGCAAAAAAGGAGAGTCCCAGCAAATTCTATCAGCACAGATGTTGACAATGCTAGCAACTGGAATGTTTTAGTCTTCACAGACTTGTAGCTTATTTAGATAAGTAATCTGAAATCTGCACAATAGTCTATCTTTGGATAAAGATCTTACATCATCTCCCAGTGAACATCCAAGGTGCTGTAGCTAGAAGTCACCTTGGGAAGTAAACTATTTTCAAAATTTGAGCTGCTCTAAAGAAAACAAAACTCGAATATTCCCATCTTTGAGCCCCCACAGACATTCCATTGCACTGGCTTGGGGGTATCCATTTCACGAACCCAACTTAACTCAACAGAGTGACAGTGACACAAGCCTGCTAGCTATCCTTCACTGCAGAGGATGACTGTTGTGACAGAGGGGAATGGAAGGTGCATGTCCTGAAGAACCAGGAGATCAGGGAACTTGCCTTCTGAGACCAAGGGTGTGGTCAATTGGGTGTGGACTTACACTAGAGCCAGGACTGAAGGCATTGCCCATGTGGTTCTTGTAGTCACTACATACTGTATCATAGTCAGGTAGCCATTACTGACAAGTTGGGAAGGGAACACCAGGATTCCCACTACTGCCTCACCCACAAAAGTATACTGAGGGAGCCTTGCATAATTACACAGTTCCAGTTGTCTCTTTGTCTAATTCCACTAAATGAGGAGATATTCAAAATAGGAATAGAAAAGAATCAGACTTTATCAATGCAATAATCCATCAAGCTGCAAAATGAATGAAATATAAAGTAGAATAAAGAAAACTCAAAATAATTAGAAGAAAATCAACAAAATGACAAGAGTAAGTCCTTAACTATCAGTAATAACCTTGAATACAAGAAGATTATATTCTCAAATTAAAAGACAGACTGGCTGAATGGATTTTAAAAAAAGGAAAATGATATTCCTAAGCAAGAGAGAAACATAAAGCAATTAGGAACAGTTGTACTTATATCTGATAAAATAGACTTTGTGAAAATAGATGAAGAAGGTCATTATATAATGATCAAGGAATCAACACAAGAAATAATAATTGTATACTTATATGCACTTAACATAGGTACATCCAATTTCATAAAACAAACACTATTAGACCTAAACTAAGAGGTAGGGTCCAATACGGTAATAGTAAAGAACTTTAATATCCCACTTATCTAGTCAAAACAATCAACAAAGGAACATCAGAGTTAAGGTACAGTATAGATTAAATGAACACAATATCAACCACGTTCCATCCAATAGCTGCAGAAAACACATTCTTTTCATCAGCTCAGAGAACTTTCTCTAGAATAGACCATATATTAGAACATAAAACAAGTCTTAAGAAATTTTTAAAAAGTAAAACTATACATGTGCTTTTCCTAATCACAGTGGAATAAAACTAGAGGTCAATAACAAAATAATTTTAGAAATTAAACAAACAGATGGAGACTGAACCATGAAATTTTGAAAGAACAATGTGTTATAAAGGAAATCAAAATGTAAATTAAAAAACTTCTCAAAACAAATGAAAAATCGAAACATAATATACCAAAACTCAAGGTATATAATAAAAGCAGTATAAGAGGGAAGTTTATAGCAGTATGGGTGTATATCAAAAATATTTTAAATATACAACCTAATGATGTATCTCAAGGACAGAGAAAATCAAGAATGAATGGAATTCAAAATTAGTAGAAGGAAAGAAATAACAAACATCATAGCAGAAATAAATGACATAGAGACTAAAAACAATACAAAAGGTCAATGACATGAAGAATTGTTGTTCTACAAAAGAAAAGCAAAATCAACAAACCTTTAGCTAGACCAAAGAAAGAAAAAGAGAGGCTACACAAATAAAAGGAGACATTAAAAGTTATATCAAAGAGATACAATAGAATCATTAGAGGTTGTTATAAAATATCTATATGCTAATAAATTGGAAAACTTAGAAGAATTGAGGAATTCTGGATATACATGATCTCCCAAAGGTTAACATGAAGACATAAACTGAAGATAAATGATAAGTAATGATATTGAACCAGTAATACAAAGTCTCCCAATAAAGAAAACCCATGACTGGTTGGCTTTTGGTAAAACTTCTGATATATATATATACAAATCCTGGCAAGGATGCAAAGAGGAATACTTATACACCACTGAAGGGAATGTAAATTAGTACACATGTTATGAAGTAAATTATGGAAGTTCCTAATAAAACTAAACGTCCAACACATGATCCAGCAAATCCCACTTCTGGGTATATGTCCAGGAGAAATCAAATCAGATACCTGTATTCTTAGGTTTATTTCAGCACTATTCACAAGAGCTAAGATAAAGTATCAACCTAGGTGTTCATGAATGGTGAATAGATAAAGAAAATTTGGTACACATGCACAATGGAATATTATTCAACCACAAATAAGAATGAAATCTGTCATTTGAAGCAAAATGGATACAACTGGAGGACTTTATGGTACAGTCCTGATGGAATAAGGCAGGCATAGAAAGACAAGTACCACATGTTCTCTCTTATATGTGGAAGCTAGAAAAAAAAAAAAGGTCAACCTATATGTATAATAATACTGAACAGAGGTTAGGAAGGGAATGGGGGCTATGGATAAAGGGAAGATGAATTTAATCAGTGCACACTGTTTGAGTGTATGAAAATATCACACTTAGCCCCATTAATAAGTACAGTTTATGAGGACTGATAAAGAATAAAAGTAAAAATAAAAACACTTCTATGACTTATGAAAGGTAAAGGACCTCAAGAGTGGGAGTGGGGAGACATGCATGCTCTGCCTCAACGGCAGCTCATTGGCCATATGATCTCATACTAAGACTTTCTCCTCCCATTCTTTAACCTCTGAGGATCCTGCCTGGTTAGTCTTAGTTCTCCAGCATGTGAAAGTCAAATGGCCTTCTTTCAGACTGCTGAGGAACATGTCCAAATGCTTTTCTTTTTACCTGCTTCTTGTGGATCCCTCCTACAGGCGAGGGAATGACAAACTAGAGAAATATTACTGGAGAGCGAAAGGTCAAAGGAAGAAAGAGACATGGAGGGATAGATAAAGAAAGAGGAGGGAGGAAAGTGAGAAATGACTCTAGGATGAGGGTTTGTGTATGAGGCAAAGGTGAACAGAATTGATAGCTCTTGGGATGAGACCATGGTCCACCCCTCCTCACTTCCTCCAAGAATAGCTGCAACATTCACATTTTTGAAAATTCACTTTTTAGCAGTTTTTATTAAACTAGGGCAGGAGGCAGGGGAATTACATACTTGTATATATTCTGTTTTAACTTTCACATTTTCAGTTATGAAATAATGTCCTTTAATGAATGATAACATATAATAAGGGAAGAATTTTTACCAGCTCCCTCATTTGTTTAACAGTGATGATGTGGAAAAATGACCTTTTAAAAACACTTAAACATTTAACTTTTGATCCCAAGTCTTCTCCCCACAGTTTAATTTGTTAAAACTAAACATATCTTGACATTATAAATTAGGAAAGATGAGAGGGTAGTACACTATAATTGGGAGCTTGGGTTGAGCATTCCACAGAATAGATAACCACAACTATTATAATGCAGTTTATTGAAAATGTTATTGAGTCTCATTCATGCACAAGTAATAGAACCACGACTCATGAATTAAGACTGAATTAGCAAAGTCAAAACTGCAGCAATTTCAGCTTTTTTTGTAGACTGCAATCAGCTTGCTTTCATTCATAAACAAGCTCCTTTCAATAATGGAGGAGATGATAGTATCGTGGGCAGGGAAATAGGGAGAGAGCAAAACTTTCTAGTCCCTCTCTGGACTGACACTGAGCATCACCATGCAAGGGGTTCTACTGACCCAATTCACATAAGGAGCTATTTTTCTTAGTATGTAACTAATGTATCAGGCATAATCCTATAGAATTAATGATGGGGAGAGAACAAAATGGGGTCGAGACTAGATCAGTCCCAGAAATGGAGTCCATGCTCTGGTTCAGTGTTCAGGAAACTTTGGACCATACCTGTGGTCAACAAACATGGTCAACACTGCTGTACACCTAGACTTTTACATAAATCAAACAGAAATATATGGGCTTATGACCTATAAATGCTTGTCACTGGTTAAATCTCATCTAGGAGCAGGAAGTAATACAGAAAATGAATAATGCTGATAAATTATCAACAAGCTAAATGTCCAAAAATAGCGTAATAGAATGGAATCTCATTGACAAGCCATTACCTAGCCTTTCACATGATAGCTGTGTTATCACTGTATGTATTATTGCAGTAGATTTTTAATGAAATGTTCAATTTTTAAAAAGTTGTAAATTTTTACTCATTCTTTTATAATGATCTAAGTCTATAATCATGCCATCTAGCTATAATTAAGAAAAAGAAGCACATAGGAAAAAATACAATAAGAAACAAAACCAATATGTTAATGTTGTACCTAAGCAAAGAGGATAAGATTGAGTGAAATTTTTCCTCTTCATTTTCATTCATTTTATAATTATATCATAAATTGTATTTATATTACTTTTATATTGATAAATGCATTTACAATGTTAAAAATAATTTTAAAAATAATTTAATATCACATAATTTAAAAATAATTTAATAATAATAATTTAAAAAATAATTTAATATCACATTCACATATTAATTAAAAGTTTTAGGTATTTTCCTCTTACATTGACTTATTTTACTGTTTACTAGCTATATGAAGATAACTGAAAAAATACTGAAAACCAGGTTGTCATAACTATAAATTAGAGACAGTTAAGTTTGGCAAAGTCCACACCATTGGTCAGGAGCACAGCAAATCCTCAAAGCCCAGGTTGCTAATATACAACCAAGAACTCTTTCTCCCTAAATCAAATGGCTATTTCTGGTACAAAAACAATTATATCTACTAGAGAATTTACTCAGGGAAAAAAAAAAAAAACTCCTGTTATTGCCTTTTAGTACCGTAACTTCTGTTGTTTTTATCTGCCTTGGATCCATTCCATATCTCCAGGTATCTCATCCTGATTTTCTCATCCTGAGGACCACACTTTCCTCACTAATGTCTATACCATTTTAGGAGGTGCTGACCTACTTCCCAGGTCCAGTATTGTACAATGGCTCATGCTGAACAATCAGCGTGATCCCAAAGACTCCAAGTTTAAACAATATGAGCAAGCCCAGGATTGTTAGCTGGAATGTTCCACTGGAGTTGCTCAGCAAATAGCACAGAAATCTGATGCTCCCCATGAGCCTTCTCACTAGCATTTGGAGAGATCCTGAGGATGAAATAACTCAGGGAGAAGAGAGTGAGGTGATTCCTGGTCATATTGCCTCAAAGCTGGGTCCAGCAATTCCTGAGACCTGATAACCTACACCACTGGAATTTTCCTTTACTCCAGTGAATGGATTCTGCTATCTCCTTTTAAGCTATTTTATGCCAATTTTCTGTTTCTTCCAAACAAAAGGCCACTGACTAGTATTTCTGCAATTGCCCAGCAAAGGGTACTCAAATATAACTTTATATATAATTTCATAAATATGAAACTATTATAGTTCTTTATCAGATAACCAATATTGTCTGTGATCTTTTATCACTGTTGTGATCCATGCCATCTTCCCCCTTTGGCCAAAATAGGAGGAAACTCTGAATTAAGCAGCTATAACTACTTGATTTTCTCAAATAAATGTTTTATTTTGGTGGGCTGGGGTTGTGGCTCAGTGGTAGAGTGCTTGACTCGTACATGTGAGGCACTGGGTTCAATCCTCAGCACCACATAAAACTAAACAAATAAAATAAAAGTATTGTGCCCAACTAAAAAAATATTAAAAAATATTTTATTTTGGCAAATCAACAAATGACTTTATATGTGCTTAACCACATTTGACACTATCTATGATGTCTAAAAATAGGTTTTGATAAAAACATCATAATCAATAGCGAAGAAAAGGAAGTTGTTTAATTAGCCATCTATATTCAATTTGGATTCAGAATTTTCAATGAACATTAAACATGAAAAAATTATTAGTGGTAATTACATATAATAATTTGGACCAGTGATTCTCAAATTTTAATATGCAATAGAATCACCTGGAAAACTTGTTAAAAGACCCATTGCTGGTCATACTCCTGTCCCCTGAGTTTATGGCTCAGGGAGTCTTAGTGGAGCCATAGCTTTTGCATTTTTAATAAGTTCCCAGGTGATGCTAATGCTGCTGGCCTATGACCATAGTTTAAGAGTCACTTTGATTTAAAAGAATATTTTGCATTTCGGTGAGATTTTTCACATTCATTTGGTGCCTCTGATTTAAAACATACATCCATGTTTTTTGAGATGCAGGCATAATTTAGATCTGAAAATTCTGGACATAAACATAATGAGTGCTTTAAAGGTGGATGGGAAGTAATAGAGTTAAAGTAATCTGGGCAAACATTGATTGAAATAATTCATTATGGAAACCAATCAACCTTAATTTTGAATAGTTGACATAACCAGTCAGGCATTCTGCTACATCAAGCAAAAGTCGGACATCAATGTTGCCCTGCTGCAAAGTTCACCAGGCCAAAGTAATCAAGCATACCACAAATTGCCCAGTGCCTTGTTACCTCTGCTTAATGGAAGGGAAATGATTTCTATCTGCCAATGGGACCCAAACGTCTCAGGAAAAGCAACTGAACAGTTTGGTAAAACATCATTAATCAGCAAGAATTCATTAAATTGAATATAATTCAAAGAATCTAGTGATCTCTGGGTACCACACCTTATTACTTTGTCATAATTTTTTTTGTACTGCTGAAGATTAACTCAGGGGTACTGTACCACTGAGCTACACCTGTAACTCCCATACCACCATTTTTTTGAAGACAGGATTTTGCTAAGTTGCCCAGCCTAGCCTCAAACTTGCAATTTTGCTGCTTCAGCCTCCCAAGTAGTTGGGATTACATGTGTGTGCCACTGTGCCTGGATAATTTGTCATAATTGATATTATCAGTATAGTTCTGTGAGTAAGATATTCTTGGACTATAAGATCAAGTAAGCTATGAACTGAAACTTATGATGCCAGATTTGACATCTTCCTATCCTTCTCTAGATTTGCCAAAATGGGTTTTGTCTATTAACAAACCACTATAGTGCCCCTTATCTCCCCATTTAACATTTAACCACTGATGAAGAACATTTTAACAATTAGAATTAGATTATGAGAAAAACTTTATTATAAGACACATATAAAATATCCTCTTTGGATATCAATTTGAATACAATCCATTTCATCATACTAAATCAAAAGAAAATATATACTTTAAGGTACAAATGCCAATCTTAGCTTTGAGGCTGGTAAGTCACAATTTGCAATAAAGATATTTATTTCTATACAGTGAGGAGGTGTGATAACATGTATGTATAGAGCTGAAGAAATTTTACAGACCATCTGTCCAAATCTCTCCTTATACAAAGGAGGGAAATGAGTTCAGAAAAGGCCAGTTTCTTGTTGGAGGAGTTTATTTGGCTATAAAAACAGTTGCCAGTCATGAAATTCCTCATTTTCCAAAAGGAAACCTTTGCAACACGTCTGAAGAAGACACCCAGCAGGGCAGAGAGCACATGGGATTTTGGGCAAGAATCCAGAAAGACCCTAAGAGCCGGGAACAAGGTATTACAGTGGCATCCATCTGACCAGGTACAACTCAGCTGAAGTCTGCACACTCCCCTGAACTAGAGCCAAAACAACCATGTAAGAACAAGGTGGGAAAAAGTGACATTAGCACATGCCAATGAGAGTGCTGGGGTTGCAGACACGAGTCTGTAGCCTCAGCATGAGTGAAGTATGACCACACACCTGACCACTTTAAGTGTTGTACAACATGTGCAGAGGGATGAGATTTTGCTCTGCTGTTCACTGTTCAGGTGGGAAGCTGGGCAGATGCCATAGTCACAAGGCCTATGGAGAAATACAATCAATCAGGAAGGTGAAGGAACTTGAACCACATCAGCAATGGTGTGGTTCATACAATCTCCTTTGGTGATTCGGTCCAAAGGAGAGACATTTCAGAGAGGATGTGAGATTTGTCCCTGGATCAGACAGGTCCTCAGAGGATGAGGCACTAAATTGTTCTATGCAGCTTCAGAGGACAGAACTAGCACTCGTAGGTGGAACTCCTGGGAGACACACTTCAGAGAAGCACAGAGAAGCAATTCTAAAAGATGAGAGCCCTTCAAACATGGAAGAAAGCTAAATAAAATTTTAGCTAACATTTTATTGGGATCCGCTCTTGTGCCAACCTCTGTGCTGAGGATTTTTAAAATCATTACCTCATTACAGCCTAACAACCCTGTGTTAGGTATATTACTATTTGCATTTAAATGTAGCAACTACACCTTGGAGAGCTTGATCAGTTTTGCCAAGGACACGTTATCTCGTTATTGAAGTGGCCTGGATGACAATTTAGGCTATCTGCTAACCTCTCAACATGTCCACTACACTTGCTGTGGGCTACTTTGGGAAGTAAGCAGTTTCCAGTCAGGAGGGGTTAGCTCAAAGTGGGCAGACAGGGAACTGCAGGAGGAGCTAGAGCTCGAGCCCTACTCAGCAAGATATTCTTTAGAAAATAGGCTGTTCTCCAGAAAGGCCAAGGCCAGCGACCTTCTAAGATATGTAGGGGAAAACAGGCAACAAGCAGTACATCCAGAGCCATTTCCAAGGCAAACTCCTGGATTTCAGTCAGTGGTCCTGGGTAACGACAAGGTTTTACTGGTCTCTGGAATTTCTAAGGAACTGCGAGGATAAGCTGCCCTCAAAACATCATCTCTCTCCTCTCCTAGGGCGTTGCCTGTACTGTCTCTGCCCTGTCACTTCCCCAAAAAGGTCTCCAATTTCTCTGTTGACAAACTAATAAGTAAATGAAAACTTAATAAAAAAAGTGAGTTGGTAGCTCCACTTCATGAATGTTTTATCATTTTTGGAAGTTCATATGTGCAGCCAAATTATTACGGGACTTATTTTTGAAAAGTGAGAGTTATAAAATATGTAACCAAAATGGATGAAGTATATTAAGAGGTATTTCCTACACAGGTAATAAAAACTTCAGTCTCATGGGATATGGTACTTCTACTCAGAGGAACCTGAGTGGTTACTTATTTATCATATCTCAGTATGAATCAAAACACAAAGTGTCAATGTTTAAATAAAAACAATATGCTGTGACTACAAATCAAATAAAGAGAATGAAGGGGAATTATCAACTTTGAGGCTGTTAATATTGGGATTTTTTTTTGAAAAGTTCTTATCTTCAGTATCAAAAAATAATTTAAAAGACATCCTGTAGTTAACGTTTCCTAAAAGTCATTAAATGGCATTGCACAGCAATGCTGATTTTAAAACAAGATATGCTAATTTATATTGTACTGATAGTAGAGTAAATGAAAACTGGAAGTGGTGCAAAAGAGGTGAGTCTGTCCTGGGTTTTGTAATTTTTGGTTTATCAGTGTTAATAATAAAGTATAATTTTAAAATAAAATGATTCCCTTCAGCAGATAGTACAGAATTTCTTGCAGCTGAAGAATGGAAAATGGATTAGTTCTACAACTATGTCTCAGCTCATCATCACTTCAGCAGGGCCCCTCTACTTGTTTTAAGCCTTTGTATTCATATGCAGCACTCACTGCCTGGGAAATTTAAACAAATGCTAGATTTCAATTCAGTGAGTTCTGTACAATAGGACTTGAAGGTGAAATTGTAAATCCCTGTCTTTGCCCTTCAGGAGTCTACATTATTGTCAGGGATAACAGGACATTTGCTTTCTTTTAGAACATAACTCCCAGAGATAAAGGGAATAGGGAATTAACAAAATCCCATTTGAGGAGATTTTACCATACATACCATACAGTGTTCCTTCACTGGTCTCAGTTGTCGCCTGCCCCAGGATGCTCATACAGTCATGCAGAAATTGCTTCTTACACTTCATGAAGGATTAGTATATATTTCTGTTATGAAATTAGCCTCAGTGATGTAATATACACACACACTGGCAAAACTTACATCATCCTGACCTGAGACAGGTAGAGGCTTCCCATGTCCTCCACTGAATCAATTTCTTAGCATTCTTAGAGATGTCTCTCTAGCGAATGTCCAAGGATGTACAGGGAAGGGAAGGAACTCTGAGAAGTTTTTGTAGTCTGACATAGATTAAGTTAGACTGTAATGATGACTTGGTTATTTTTACATCACTGATACCGATTCCACTTCATTTGCTGTTTTCTATCTAGGTATCCATTCTCTGTATGCTTCCTGATGCAGGTGCAAGTAGTGCTTCAGAAAAGAAAAAAAAAGTAGGCCCTTGTATGAGTGGTTGGTTTGGGGGACAAATATGACAATCCTTAGGTTTGCAGTTCATTCATCTCAGCTGGTTAAATGCAGAGAGCAGTTGGCAGCAGGGGTCCACATAGCTGCAGAGAGAAGTTAAGAGGGACTACTGCCTGCTGAGAGAGCAGAGAATTGCTTTAAGGACTCCCTGAGGCTCAGCCCCCAGTAAGCAAAGAGATATTGGCAGGGGGCAGAGGAATAGCAGCTCTGACAACCTAAGAAGCAGTTAGAGGAAACAAATCAGCCACTTGGAGCAAAGGTTTGGGGACCAAACCTGAGTAAAGGAGGTAGAATGGCAAATAGCAACAAGCTCTTTGGACAGCCTCAAGGGAGATGCTGTGTGAGGGCAGAGAATCACACTCCAGGCCCTTCAAGCAATGTCAAAAATGAAAGGCCCCAATACAAAGGGGAATCTTGGCCAACTAAAACCTGGCCTCCCAGAAACCCCAGCTTCTGAAATGACAGTAGACCCAGCTACAACATAAGGCTCTTATGTTGCCTTCTCCCCACACCTTCACTTTGGTGGGGGGTAGTAGGAGTAGGGGTAGCAGCCCCTGAGCACAAATAAATCAAGTCTAGGGCTTAAACTCCAAAAGGGTAACATACAGTAATCACTTCATTCATTGTGGTCAATTCATGATATGGAAAGAAAATCTCAAATGGATCAAAAGGCTCATGCCACACTAAAGTTCTGTTATCTTAACTCAGAAGTAATAAGATCTAGAAAAATCAGTACAAAGAAACATGGCAAGGAAAAGACTTAACTCCCCTCCCACATGAGCACACACTCTGACAAGCAGCAGCAAAGAAGCTGAGGATCAAGTTGAAACCCTTGGGCCAGGGATGAAAAAGATCCCAGAAATCTATAACAAAATGTCACTCAAGATTCATGGTCTGCATTTACCGGGTAATTTATTTTCATTATCCTGATGCTTTGCCAAGGGGGCTTTCTTGGAAGGAGCTGCTCTTTCCATAGTCACCAGTTCTTAGAGAGAGTGTTCAATCCACTCCCAAGTGCCCCTTTCAAAAGCAAGCCAACCAGTCAAGAACCCATGTCCTTAATCACCTCCCTCTAGGGTTCTCAAAAGAAGGACCAAGAGCTGTCTGCCCCAATCATCCCAAGGCCAGGTATCACATAACCAGGACCACAGAGATAGCGGCTCCTATGCCGCAGAGCCTGCTGAGATTATTCCAACTGCCAGTTCTCAACTTTCTAACTCTGCCTCTGCTCCTCCCCATATAAACTACAATAAAGGCTCTTGCCCACTATTTCCCTGTCCTTCTGTCACTGAACTGATTCTGAAGATTCACCATGTGCCCTGTCCCTTGGAATTCATGAGTACAACTTTGCAACAGAAGTTATCTCTGATCTGTTGGTCTTTCATACCCAAATAATAGTGAAAACTGTATTTTAAAACATAGTCCCTAAGCCATATGTGTAACTCAGTAAGAAGTCTGTATTCTTGTACTGCCAAATACTGTGTGAGTGTCCATGTGCACGTGTGTGTGTAAAAAGTGAAGGAGAATGTAAAAGTACAGGGATGAGGAGAGAGCAGAAAGAAAAAAGAACAATTTTTTCAGCCCTTTGAAAATAGTCATTTTGTACCAGGATAAGGTAAAGGAATTGATTTTTTTAAAGAGACCAGACTTTAATCTGTTCATTATACATTTACTCCTATATTCCCCTTATAAAAATATTTTTTGAAAAATTCTTTTCCTGTAATTGTGAGCTTCTTTGCTAGTTTAAGATTCACATAAGATTATCAGATAAGCATCTTTTTATATTTTTCTCCAACAATGTATTACCTGTGAGTTTACCAAATTTATATCAGTCTGGCATCAAAAGGTTTTAATATTTAACTCTCGTATCATTAGAATATTTCATATATGATTATTAAATCAATTATAATAATTCAATGACAATGAATGTGATTTAAATTCTCTGTGATGATCCGTGAAGCTCTCATGCCCTGGACATGACTCCCTTGGGATCGGTTTTTGGACACTGAAGTTGAAGTAATACCATATATAAGTGGGGTCTTCTCTCATATATTTACAGTCATTTCAGGAAATACCTAGACATTGTTTTGGAGGGAAGGAGGAAATCTGTTTGTTTTCTTATATGTCTCTCTCATAAAATAAGGCTGCAGGGACATCTTTGGCTATTTGGATTTCTGAGGAACACATCATATGCTATATGCCTGCAGTTGTTTCTCATTTTAATCTTAAACTGCCTACAGAGTTACCCCCGCCCCCCTGAGTTATTGCATTATATGGGAACAGTCTCCTCTAAATGAATTCATGATCATGTGAGTATTTTATGAGATTACTAAAACCAATTTGACTTTGGCCCTGCGCACCTAGAAAGGCAAAAAAAAAAAAAAAAAAAAACCCCAGTGATGTCATAGGAAAAAAATTAA
Source organism: Geosciurus inauris (assembly GCA_004024805.1). Taxonomy (NCBI): domain Eukaryota; kingdom Metazoa; phylum Chordata; class Mammalia; order Rodentia; family Sciuridae; genus Geosciurus; species Geosciurus inauris. The sequence continues at coordinate 46,132 of PVHX01006080.1, forward strand.
AAAGGTGGTTTTCATGTTTCTAAGAAAAGTCTTGTGCATATGATTACAAATAAGACCAAAGTGAAGAAAAGACTCTGCCTTAACAGATTCAACTTTTCCAAGCTGCTTATGTTCTTTGTTATAGTCTGCAAAGTATTTCTTCCTCATGTTGCTATGTTGGGATGCTGTTCTTTCGAAATAAACACAGGTATGTACTACCAGCTGTGTCCTCATTCAACACACAGTGGAGCATGCTTTCTAGAAGAGCCCTCTGCACTGTATGAGCTGGGTACTTGTGATCACTGAACTCCAAAAGAAATGTTGCCATGGACTGTGACTAACGGGTTCTAATTAGAAAAGCAGAATGACACTGAGCAAGCTGAGGATACTTACATTCAGTAAGTTAAATTCACAAATAAAAACAAAGCTGTGTTTTAGATAGTTCTGAAACAGGACTAGTTACCAAAACTAATCCTGTAGAGATCCCAACATCATGACAGCTTGTGTTTATAATCTCTCCTCCCACATTCAAATCTTAAAATTCCTGGTCCATTATAGTACTTTGGTCATACTGCCTTGGTTAAAGTAAGACAGTATATTTCCCCTCTCTCTAAGCAGTGAGGCCCAAGGGTTGAGGCTGATTTGAATGCTTATCAGTCACATGGCCCTCAGAAAGCTGCTATCAGCAATCAGACTCAGTGGATTTCTATAGCATTGTATAGTTTTAGGGCAACTGTCACTGAGCCTGCACGTAAAGCTGTAACATTATAACGAGGCATTTTTCTGGTCTCCATTCTCCACATACTGTGATTTTTTTCCCCCGAGGGATGTGTAAGATTTCCTTCTGATAAACTAACAGACATTAATAGGATGCTGCAGTTCTGTACCTGGCACTGCATTTTGAATCACAGCTCCTATAATATTTCTTCATCACACTTAGCTAAGTTACTTAGAAGCATTGCATCTGGGACAACCCAGATACCCACTGGACAAGAGGAACCAAGATTTGGGGTTTTGTTTTCCAACTATACTCATGATATACTGGGCTTCATCAGACTTTGTAGAGTAAGGATTAAAATGCCTAATTGGCTGTAACTAAGCAAACTGAGGCCTTTTGATTAATCACACCAGCCAGCTTTCGGTTTCTGACATCAAAATTTATACCTTCTATGAAAAAAAACAAGGCCACGGTTACATCACATTAAACCAACACACAATTAACAACACTTTGTTCTAATTATCTCTGGGCACAATTAATGTTGGCCCCACGGTTCATTTTTCTTCTTTGATAGCTCTTAGAATATTTATGGAGATTAGTCCTGGATGCATTGGCCTTCTCTAAGATCTGGGTTTTTTTTTTACAAGCTCCTACACAAATCTGAGCTTGGCACAGAAACATATTTATGCAGATTAGTTCTTGACATATTGGCTTTTCCTAATATCTCAAGTATATCTAACAAGCTTCCTCCAGATCTGGCCCCAGGAAGGCAATGCTGCCATAGATCCCCTAACACCTTGGCCTGCCTCACACTGAGAATTTTTTTTCTTTCCCTCAGCAGTTGGTCGTAACTGATAAAAGGTCATGTCTTGATTGAACAAGCTTCCAGGAATTGGAAGGCCAAGAAGGCTGCTGTAAAACAGCAATGTAGATGCTAACAAAACCCAAGGTAGGAGGACTCTTCAGCTGCCTGTTATTGGAAAATCTAAATTGCAGACAAGATCAGCTCTCTCACATCAAAGGCCAGAGGGAGTGGCAAAAGAAAATGGGCACCAAAGGCTTTTGATGATGGGTACAAGTTCAATTTATGGGCTGCATATTTTTTTTTTACATGCCAAAGTAGTTCCTCCCAAAGTCGATGGTGCATGAGCTTTAAAGCTATAAATATTTTCTCCACAGTTCACGCCTATTTGCACTACCACTTGGCATGTTTCTTTGGGCATGTTCTTTCATGCTCTAAAGAAGGGCTTATGCACCATGAAGAGCTGCAGCTTGAGGGTACTGTGGAGATTCCAGGGGCTGTGCATTAAGAAAACCACTAAACAGATTAGAGATTGATAAGACAACTCCATGATTTTAAAAATAAGCACTCTTAGCTCAGATAAGTATGTGATGGATAGATGGATAGCTCCATGCATGTGAACATGTAGGACAAGTGAAATCTCTCTGTCTTATCTCTGGCCATAGGTAACCCTGTTGGTCCATATTCGTCCTGCTGCCTACCTGGAGCTGCTTCAGGAAGTGTTTTTGTTTGTTTTGTTTGTTTGCTTCTTTTGCAGAGGAAATTTCCTCTACCCTTCCTCTTACCAATTTCCTAGGAAACTGGCATGATATCTTGAAGACTCACAGTTCAAATGTCATCTTATCTCCTTGCTTTCTCCAAAAAGAATTCAGTTAGCTACTTATACCTTGGTGTTACACTAAACTTTGCAAATACATTTTCTATCTTTAATTTTAATGTGCATTACTTTAATTATTTTAATTGGTACATTTTTGTTTTCCTTCCAACCAGGTTAGTGTTTCAAGGGTAGATAAAATGCTCTGTGGACACAGTAATTGTGGCATCCATCAGGAGCCCAGGCCTACAAGTGCCAATGAAGGGAGAGAGGAAGGGGTGAAGACTGGGTATAGCAAGAGAGGAAAGGAGGAGACAAAGAAAAAATGACATACTACAGAAAAACGGGAGACAGCATCTAAGCAGGAACATATCTTTGGGGGTATTATTAAGGGAATTCTGGTATTTAATTAACTAAAACAGAAGAGCTTCACCAAATCATGGAATTGACGGATTGAGAAGTTTTAGCCTCTGATGGCCAAGAAGTGGCGGATGTCCAAAGCTAGGCTTTGAAATTCCTTTCTGACTTGTAGGAGCTTTGATGGAACTAGTAGGAAAGTGAAATGACCTTTTCCCTAGTGCTGCTGATTCACTGCCAACGTAGCCATCACATGGAGAAAACTTGCCTGAGAATGACTCCAGTTCAGAAGCACACAGAGCTGAGTGATGGCAAAGCCTCCATACATGTTTTATCCATACTTTCATTCATTGATCCACTGGAGTTTCTAGTTACATAACTGCTTTTCCTTTGAGAAGCACTTTTATGACTTGCAATTGTAAGAGTGATTACAAATAGAGTAACTTGAGACAAGAACAGAATTGCTTGCACTGGCAAGTTTTCCCAAGAATGTAGATCTTTGAAATGGTTTCTGCACCCTATGAACCTTTCTATTGTTTTATCCCATACTGAGTGATATGGCAGCTCCTTAAAGGTGTGGGTTGGGTGCTTTTTTCCTAACTTTGCTGGTCCGCAGCAGCATCATTTCTGGGATTCTTGATTTTTGGAGAGCATTGATTCCTAAATAGGAACTCTGACTACTTGCATGACTATTTTAAAAGATTGCTGCATTTAAATTATTTTATAAAATATATGTGTATGCAGACTTATACACCAAGGATGCTTACCTCATTATAATGTAATATAATGTTGTGACCATCTTGTAATATAATATTATATGGTATTATAACGACACTATAACAGTGAAAAAGTGTTAATACCCTAAGCAGCCAAAAGAAGGGGATTAAATAAGTGGTACTCAGCATCCAATGGATAAATTGATACATAGCCATTATATCATATTTTTGAAGGATATTGAATAACATAGGAAATTATTCAATATATTACATAAAAGAGCAAGCTATGAAACTGTACATGATGATATTTTATGACTTCTTAATTTGCTAAAATGAAACAAAAGCAAAAGATTGGAAACATGCAAACATGTCAATAGCCAACCATTTCTAATTGGTGCAGTTATCCCTCAGTATTCAGTGGGGATTGATTCCAGGACTATCTGGAAATACCAAAGTCCATGATGCTCAAGGTCCTCATATAAAATGGTATTGTATTTGTATAGGACTATGTGTATCTTCTATTCTTTACACCATCTCTATATTACTTATAATACCTAAAACAATGAAAATGCTATGTAAATTGTTGCTATAAATTATTGTACAGATGATAACAACAAGAAAAAAACTATGTCCATGTTCAGTACTGGTTCAATTTGTTTTTTCAGTATTTCTGTCCTCAGTTGGTTATTCCGTGGATGTAGAACCAGTATACATGGATAGCTGAATATAACCTATAATTTATTTCCTATATTTTTCAAATTTTCCATAATGTGACTATTTACTAGTTTTATAAATCATAAAATTGCTAGCATAAAGTTGGATGTTGACATGGACTGTGGAGTTACACTCCCCCTCCTAACTTCAAGTCCTTTTACCAAGAAGATTTTATTTCTATTCCTACCTTAACGTTGTTGCTAGATGAGCCACTGTAGCAAGCAAATTAATCAGGAGAAAGATATGTGCCAGATACCTTAAGAAGGGATGTCTGTAGTTACCTGTTAGCAAACTGTCGTAGAACCTACAGATTAGAAGCAAACAATCATGGATTTCTATTGAGACTACCACGGGCAGGCTGCTTTATAACTTCGTAATTGCTTTTTACGTTGTCTTAGAAAATCAGAAGATAAAAGTGAGAAGAATGAGGTGAGAATTTAAAACCAATCGAGAATGCTAAGAAATTAGAATTTTCTTCTCACTAGCAAAGAGCCAAAGCTACACCTGGGTATGAACATCACTCTAAAAGCTTGCCATAGTTTGATTATGGTTTGTGTCCCAGAGGTTCATGGACTGGAAAACTGGTCCCCACTCTAGTAATTTTGAGGTGGTAGAACCTTTAATAGGTGATGTGTAGGGGAAAGCAATTAGGTCATGGAGGCTCCAACCCTCATGAATTGATTAATGCTGGCCTCCCAGGAGCATGGACCATCTCTGATCTCTTGCTTCCTGTCTTGGTGTGATCCTTTCTGCCTTTGGCTAATTTCCTTTCTGCTTCTCCACCATGTTGTAACACAGCTGGGGGGACCCTCACCAGAATGCTGGCATCATGCTGTTTGAACTATCAGCCCTGAAAATCCTGAGCTAAATAAGCTTCTTTATTTTAAAAAGCAACTCAGACACAGATATCATGTTATAGCAACACAAAAGGGACTAAAACAAAGTTATATTTGTGCTTATCACTCTTGGCTGTATATCTGAATAACTGACAGGGTTTTAACAGAATATGCATGTTTACTTTCCCTCATTGGCTTAGAAAGCTGGAATTCCTTAAGTTGTATTTGAGGCATCTGGAAAAGCTGTTTCTGGCCTGGTTATATGCCTCTTGCCTGCTTGCAGATCTCAGACCTACACGTATATTTCTCTCTCTTTGTATCATTCCTCTGTCCTTTCCACTGGATCACTCCCATAATTAGCATGCTAATATGCTGGATATCAGATATCTAAAGAGCTCATCTTGTACCCTGCCTCTCTCAGGTTTGACTCTCAACATAAACCCCACATCAGAGGAAAATTTCTTAAGAAAACCATTCATACCTGCTATCTCCACATCTTTTCCTTCCTACATGCTCTAATAAAAACTACAATAATGAAGATCATGGATTTTTATTAAGACCCAAAGCTAACAATGAACTCTTTGCTTCATCTCACTTATTCTCTTAAGGTTGTCCTTGAAACCCTTTCTTTTTAGGCCTTCCCGAGAGCTCACTTTCTCTTACCCTCCTCCCTCACCAGCTACTCTTTCCCAGACTCATTTTCTGACTCTTCTTTAGCAATGTGAGACCTCTATTAATGGTGTACCCCAGGGCTCTGCTCTCTGCCCTCTTCTTGTCCATAGTTACACTTAATTCTTGTGTGACCTTATTTGGTCTCACAACATGGAATGTCATCTATATGCTGATGACTCTCAAATCCGTATCTCTAGCCCTGACCTCCACCTTGAATACCCACCAGCCTATCAAGCACTATTGCTTAAATGTTTAACAGGCATCTTTTGGACAAAATAAACTGATGATTATACATGTACTTCCCTAAGTCACCTGTCCTTCAAGACTTGACTCTCTCAGGAATTTGGTACAATCTCATTCTTAGTTGCTAAAGCCAAAAACTAGAAGTCACTTTTGATTTTTCACTCTTCCTTATATTCCACATTCAATCTATCAGTAATTCTTATAGGTTTTCCTTCTAAAATACATTCTTATTTGACCATTTATTGCCAACTTAGCATGGTAGAGTCATACAATTGGAGATTAGATTCTTATTCTCTCACATATTATGTCACCTTGGGGAGAGAGCTAACCTTTCTGGACTCAATTCCCTCATTTGTAAAATGAGGATGGTAGTAACCATAACTACCCTACTTCACAGGGTTGTTATTAAGATTGAAACAATACATATCATATGACAATATAGTATCTACAAAAGTGCTTGGGGCCTAGTAAGCCCTACATAAGGGTTTAAATACATGGTCATTATTATTCTCCACTAGTCCTCTTGTTCAATGACATTATGAACATATTATCATTATTATTATTCTCCATGGCTCCTAGGCACCCACTCAGACCAAGTGTAATAAAATCTTCCATTTGGATCTTAAAAAATAAATCCCTTCCTGCCTAGTCTCTAATTCTACCCCTGTCCCTAAAAAGCAGCATGAACATTCTTTTTTAAGTATAAGCTACATAATATGACTTCCCAGGTCAAACATCTCTAATGGCTTCCCTTTGAACTCATAATTATTTTCAGTCCCTTTTTTGTGGCCATGGCCTATGGAGCCTTACATGGTCTGGCCCTCATCTATCTCTCTAAATTCATGTTCTTTCCATGTTCTAATTCTAATCCTGACATTCTAGGACATAGTTCTTATTTCTGTTCATCGAACTTTCTAAACTTTCCACCATCTCTGTGTTGGCTTCCACACTGGCCATTGCATCTTCCTAGAATGATGGTCTTCCACATCTTCTCACAGCTCTCTCCTTTTTATTATTTATATTATACTCAAGTGGCCTGATGTCAAAAGTCTTCTTGGTAGGCAAATTCCCCTTTCACTCCCATCTTGTACTCCTTATGCCACTATATCAACTAATTTTTATCATTTAGAAGCATTTGTCTCTTTAGTTACTGATTCATGATTTTTTAAAAATTATGTGCTTCCTGTCTCTAGGGTAGGGACCTAACCCAGTGCCTAGAATAGTGTTTGGCCCATAGATGGTATTCTGTGTACCCATAGAAGATATATATCTATTGACTGTGAGCTCTGTATGTAATTGTGAAGTGTACTGAGGTTCAATTATTTTAAATTACCTAAATTTAAATGGAAATTACTGATTAAAAATGCTTATGCTTAGCACTTTAATTGTCATCCTTTCAGTGAAAGGTATACTTGAGCATAAAAAGTTATTATTTACCTTAACATATTAATTACCATATTTTCTACAAAAATTCTACAAAAAATAAATCAAGTCTTTCTGACCTTGAGGCTATTGCACTTACTGGGAGGCTCAGAGATCTCAGGTGACCTCAGGCCTGTTCTCCCAGCTCGCACCTGGAAACCAGAGATGCTACAGGAGTTGCAAGTGAGCAAAAGGAAGGTCCAGCTTGAATTTGGGTCAGGTGTAAAGTCAGTCCCTGAGTGGAGATAAAGGGCTATTGGGGCTTTTGGGAGGGGGCTCTGCAGGACAAGCAAATCATGTATTGCTAAGGACATTCTAGGAGCAAATGCAGGCCCTGAGGTGAATGCTCAGGAGGAAATAACAGGGAAGTCTTAAGATGAGGCCAGTAGATCCTGGAGGGCACATCTGGAAAGATCTCTGAAATCAATGGAATAGAATAGCATGTGAGGGAGGAACAATCCTTTTCAGAAGAGAACTGTGACATAGTAGTGCTATTGAAAATGATACGCCTTTTTTTCTAAGTCAAGTAAGCAGTCCCTGTAATGGTAGCCATGAAAACTCAAACTTTCATGATACATACACATCTGGGCATTGAAAAGGTAAAGAGAAGGAGTGAATGACTTCTGGATCACCAGCATGGCTTTATGGCACATAAAAAAATTCAACAGATGGTTTCTCCATCAGACATCAGGAACCTAAACAAAAACTAGAATTTAGGTCCAGTGGAAGCAGTGTCTGGACTATGAGGGAAAACGGTCCACTCCTCCTCCCCATGACAAATAAACAAAGCTGAAGGTGAGACACTAAGCAGATTAAGCAATTGCTAAAAGGAAAAATAAAGTGTGTGTGCATGTGTATGTATTATTTTGACTGCAGGACCTGGAGTTGTCTTTAGGAAGGTAAACACCTGATTTATTAAAATACCTTGATGAGTCTGGGAATGGCATGGGATGAACTCATGAAGTGAAGTGCTGAGACCTAGAGATCTGCATAGCAAACAATGGGGAAGTTGGCTGTGGGACAGGGGAGTCAGTGGGAAAGCGGAAAATGCTGGCTGAGTCCTAAGGTAGGGAGCTGGGAACTGAGGAGAAAAGGGCTGCTGAGGAAGGTCCTGCAGCCAGAGGACTGAGTGGAGATGAAGCTACCTAAAGATGTGCTGCCGCAGCCCCATGTCCTCTCTGGGGTTGGATTTTGAGAAACTCCAGCAAGGGCTGTGTTGTTTCACAGGATGTTGGTGCTGACAGAAGATGAGAAATTATGATAAGGAATGAGTAGGAAATGACTATAAGAAGGAACAATCCTGAGGTGGGGGTATGAGGTACCTGGAAAATATTTACTTAATTCTCAAAGTCAGGAGATTCTCAGATACAATCTAGGATGTTGTTAAATATTATTTTAAATAATATTTTAAATGTTTAAAAATGTCATCTTCTTATCTCCTTGCTTTCTCCAAAAATAATTCAGTTAGTTACATATACCTTGGTGTTACACTTAACTTTGCAAATATATTTTCTATCTTTAATTTTAATGCACATTACTTTTATTATTTTAATTGGTACATTTTTTAAAAAAATTGTATTTAATATTTTGATATTATTATCATATTAATCAAGAGCACACTATTAGAAGTAGACTCTGTATCTTCTTTTCCACACCTTCTTGGGACCTGTTTGAGGAGCAGGAATAAAAGAAGACTACTTTCCTTCACTCTGAAAATCATTCTTTGCTGCTTCCTACAATACCAACAGCCGAGAGATTGGGATATATGCATGATTTTTTTCAAAGATACACTGCTACAAAATATCCCTCGTTTTTTCTAAAATCTTGCTGTACAATATCAAATCTTGCCAAAGCAATTTTGATGTATTATGGTTAATTTCCATGCAATCTTTCAGAGGAGCATTTTGTTGAAGTGCATGAATCCACATGGGGGTCTGTGACCAGCTCTAATCACAGTCTATCAAAATGAGCTTGCTATTTTGCCACAATAATTTTTAACCTATGCTAAGGATCCTGTACACTGAGCATATGTAGCAAATTCTTTAAAAATCTGATTAAGTAGCATATGAAATTCATATGAAAATTGGATCCTATATAGTAAAAAGATTTTATATAATAAAAATGAGAGAATCCTCAAGTATAATATTGTGAGATATGGGGGTATAAATAGAATTAACTTAATGTTGAAAAAAGAATTTCAGGAAACAAGTAATATAGTTGAACAAAAAAATTAATTTAGAAAATAAAATAGTTTATAAACTAAAATTATGGGTCTGAATGGCACTTAAATATATCATGTATTGAATCCAACTAATGCTGGGTAAAGATCTCTGAGGAAGGAAAAAATATGGTTTGTTTTTCACTCTAAAGTCTATGCAACATTCGCTGCCAAAGATATTTTTTAAATACCTCTTAGTTTGATTAAACAAAATGTCCTTCACAAAGTTGTCTCTGACAATGAGATGAACTGAGAACAATGTTCACTGTAATCATAAATGAAAAATTTAAGCATATGTCATATCAACTCACTCCTATTGTTGAATCCAGTTAATTCAGACTGAAGAGAGTTGTAAGTGTTCTGACAACTGTCAAACAGAAACTTCAGTTCCCCTGCAGAGGGCCTTCCTACCTTTAACACTATCTTTAAAAATGACAAAAGTATGAGCTCCCTTGGGGAGAGACAGGTGATTCCTGGTCCTTCATACCTGGGAGCTACTGCAGTTTCTCTCAGTTGATTTCTCTTCTACCCTGTGTCTCACCTGTTTCACTCATACTAGTGTGAGGGAGCTGATTTTCTTTTTCATTCATAGTTTTTGTATTAATCATTGTATACAGATAAATAGGGGAAAAATGACTTAGGAAGAGGTAGCATTCTTGAGGTAGATGGACAGAAAAGACTAAGCTAAGAAAATCATTGTATAAATAACGTAATCCTTGTTACTTCTCTGTAAGTTAAGTTGCTATTATTATTCTCATTTTTGCAATTGAGGAAACACAGACAGAGTAGGTGACTTTGAAAGTATTAAAAGCAAAAAAGTAGTAGAACAAGTATTCAAACAAAACTGAGCATCTTGCTCCAAAGTCTATTATCTTAACCATTTTGCTGTACATTTGTTAAAACAATTAGAATTAAAAGGACATGCTCACTAGTGACAATGTAGTGTGTTACAGGCTTGGTCACAGAAACCAAGTATAGAAAATAAGACTCTCTCCTGATTCTGTTCTTCGTATCATGTAAGTTTCCAGTATTCTGTAGACCTTATGGTACAGAATTTTAGATGATGATGGGTGGGTGAAAGACCCTTATAAATATATAGAAAAAGGGGTAAGTACACTCATTAAAAAGAAGGCATCTTTATTGAATTTTTTAACACATGTAATCTCAAGAATTTATAGCTGGAATGTTCTTTGATGACAGCTATGAAAATTCAGGAATTAATACTCGGAAGTGATGTCAAATGCCAGTAATAAACCAATGTTTTTCAAGTAGTATTTTGGAGGACTACAGTGCTCCAAAAATCTCCTTAAAGGTCTTTTAGCCTAACTACTATAATCTAAACTTAATTGAGATTACATGCGCTAACTATACTTTTTATATGCTGCAAAATTGAATTTTACACATGATTGTATTTGAAAAAATGCTTTCACTTTTTTATCTTTTCAAAATTTACATATAATATTTATATATACATTGTATATGTAATATATGTACAAATGTATGTATATATATACACACATATGTATACACATTATTTTTACAATCATCTTTATATACTCTAGAGTATTTTATTTGTTCATTCATTCATTCACTCATTTCATTGGGTATAAGGAAAATGACGTGAAGCTTCACCCAGCCCCCTGTATCAAAGAGCTTGTAATTTTAGGAATTGATCCAGTTTGAGGTCTGAAATGAATTTAAAGTGAACTATTGTTCTACATCCTCTTTCTAAGATAATACAGTCATAGCCACTGTTTCAAGACCTTTTCAGTGCTGCAAATCTTAAATTTTTATTCATCATTGACAAAAGGATCTCAGTGGTACACACTCAAGTATATCAGTCTGGGAGATGTGAGAAAGGAAGATTTATACCCAGTTAAAATCAGTGCCAATAAAAGCAGAACACTGCTATTGTTCTTTAAACTTGTAGGATGATTCCATTTCTTACCTCTAAAACTTTCAATCTTTCTAACAGCAGTTTGGTCTTTTCTTTTCCCTCATCTGCACTGCTGCTTTCACTCCTCGAGTCCTCATCTCCCACCATAGGAAGATCATCCAAAGCTTCCTTGTGTTTTCTCTCTTTCTCTGATGGTTTTTCCTGCAACAATAAAGAATGACTGTTTTCAATAATCTTCACTTGGAAAATAAGCAGTGGAAAATAAAGCTGAAACATTAGGGATCCCTCTATTGCTTTTGCATTCTTCCTGGGGTTGGGGTAGAGATGTTGCTAAACAAACTCTTGAGTGGTGCTTAGAAACACAGTGGATATTTTTACTAACTCTGGCAGGATGAAACCATTGGGTCATCACCTCTGGAGACAGAAGTATCTGACCAGTTGGAGAAGTGACAGAGCCAGCAAAACCTAAGGTGGTGTCATGCAGTTAATCCATTTTTATCTGTACAATGGAATTCAGCTGTGCTTTAAACCAGGAAAAATACATCAACCTCGATTCCTTGATATGTGAAAAGCTTACCTCCTTAAAAATAGGATGTTTAAAGTTCTGGACATGCAGCCTTCTAATTAAAGGAAAAGTAAATTATCATAAAATATTTAAACAGTGAGTTCAGGATTATAAGCTAAAAACCATTAGTCCCTTCAGCTTACTAATGACATAGCTTTGAAGGACCCCTAACTCCTTTCTCTAACACTTTGGGATTTGTAGTATAGCCTTGAGGCAGACATAAAATGTTGTTATCTGGTCTTGCCTCCCTGTGGGAAGCTCCTCACCCAACCTTGTCTCTGGCAGCTCTTGTGAAGTTGAGAAGTGTTAATTTGAGACTCATGTGTGGCTCTGGTTTTCAAGGAAAAAAGAAATGTCAAGAGAATATCCTAGGAACAAAATCTGATCCACTGTGTGCATATATCAAGGCCCTTGTTCCACATAATCAAGTGAAATCTTTTCATTACATTATTTAGTTTTAAACACACACTGCAGAAATCTTTGCTATAATGTGACTGGTTGCCAACCATCTGGGCTGCATTGGATTATCAATGGTGAGAGACTTCTTTATATTTAGTAGTAAGCTAAGATCATTTGTAATACATAAGTAGAAAAAGATATGATTCTTACCAGTAAGATCCGCACGCCATCTACTTAGAAAGAAACAGCTAATGGTGGAGATGGGGGGGAGAAATGGGTTTTCAAACCATGTTCACCAAGGTACTTTGAAGGTTCCACAGATACTTTATTTTTGAAAATATTTTATGACTTTTGTAAAAAAAGTTTCAACATACACGTATATGTGCATATGTACATATGTATAAATGTATGCATGCATGTGTGTATACACAGGTGTATACACACACATATGAAACAATGCATACCACGAAGCCAGTAAGTTGATCCATGTGCATGTATTTTGAGTAGGTTTTATAATATAATTTCTCCTGTCATCTCTGTATATAAGTAAATACACAGTTAAGGAGACAAAAGTCCTTTATAAAATCTAGCATGTGTCTCTGACCACATACTTACAATATGCAAGTGTGTTCACCTTCACAGCATGTGAGAATCAGCTTAGGTAAGTACCAGCAAAGTTTAAGTTGTGCACACACAGGGCAGGAAACACATCTAGGTCATAGTAGTATTCTTAGGCTTTGATTCATTAAGATTTGGCTACTAGTCAGAATTTCATTTCCATGATAAAAACCATAAACTTTGTACATGCTGTTAACAACTCAACTTTGAAACAAAGAGTTTCTTTTACTTCTCTTTTAAGATTGGGAGTCACTGTAACTACTAACCTGCGAATATAAACAAAACTTTAAAAAATACTTTTATCTACTCTGTGTGTACTATGGTTTTTCATTGCTCTCTCAGCAAACTCAACTTGTATTTATACACACACACCCATAATACCCTGTAATAACTTAGACTCTGAACCTGATTAAAACAAAGAAAAACACTGGTATGGTAAATGGAGACCCAACAGACTTTGGAATCTCACAGCCAGATTCCAGATGCACTATTTAGCAACTTGACAAATGATCTTGGGCAAACTACTTAATTTCAATAAGTCCTTATTCTTTTGTCTCCTAAATAAGACTAATGTCAACATATATATATATACATATATAGTCAGTTCTCATTATTACTGTAGTGAATTGCCCTGAACACTGAATTAGCAAATAATTGCTCCCAGGGGAAACAGCGTTTGGTTCCTACAAGCCTCTGTTCAAAACATTTCCACCTGCAAACCAACACATAAACTCACTGTTTGTGTTTTCTGGTTTAAAGACAGCTTGTTTGATATTGTCTCCTTTCCAGTGAAAGAGCCAACAGGACAACGATTTCTGCCTGAATACCTTATACCTGTTTCCACTTCACAGCCTTCTTGTGCTAGGAGCACTTGGTGGCACTCACCATTATGCTTGGGGATCTTTTTTCGTTTTTGGGTACCAGGGATTGAACTCAGTAGCACTCATCCACTGAACCACATCCACAGCCCTATTTTGTATTTTATTTAGAGACAGGGTCTCATTGAATTGCTTAGCACCTTGATAAATTGCTTAGCACCTCCCTAAATTGCTGAGGCTGGCTTTGAACTCACAATACTCCTGCTTCTGCCTCCGCCTCCTGAGCCACTGGTATTACTGGTGTGTGCCACTGGTGACCCACTGCTTGGGGACCACTTTAAACAGAGACATCACCAACATAAAGCTTACAATGCAAAAAACATGGCACTAACTAGACTGCAAACAGCACACTTTCTTATTGTATGGGAACTGAAGCAAAAAGGCAGAGGGCAGCATATTCCACTATAGCAGGGAAGCACTTGTCCACATGTCTGTGAACAACCATGAAAGCACCACAAATATTAATTTTGGGGTTGCAAATAAATTTTAGTGAATGGATAAATTTGATATCACAGGACCCATACATAATGAGGATCTACTACATGTAGTAAACATATATATAATGTAACTAGGCACAACTTACATATTCTATGAAACTTGTAGATACAATACAAGTTAATATAAATCATATGAGTATTTACAATCAGTAAAATGCAAGGGTCACTGTACATCATTTTAAGAAGGGGAAACCAATGAGGGCTGTGAGATTTGTTTCATGGAAATTAAATGTGAATTATACTTTAACAGAGTTAAAATTTGGGTAGTTAGGCATATGGTGGGAGTTTGGCCAATAAGAAAACTGAAAAAGTAACACTTAGTCAGGAGTGTTTTCCTTATTGGTTCATGAGGCAACCATTTTGATTATAGTGGAGAAAAGATTTTGACAAAGTAGCTGAATAACAGAATTAGAGAGTAAAAGGGGACAAGGATTCCTGGAAATGAGACAGGGGAATCAAATAGCATTCATTCATTTATTCATTCATCCAATAAAGATTTACTGAGCACTGATTATTGGTCATTTGCTAATCTAGGTGTGAGAGATACGAAAGACAAAACAAAGTTCCTCCATTCCAGGGAAGCATATTCTAATGTTGGGAAGCATGACAAACTCCAAACCATATATAAGTAACGTAACTGTGACTAGTGGTAAATTCTATGAAAAAAATGAAACAGCATACTGTGATGGGCAGTGTCAGAGTTAGGGAAAATGCTAGGAATGGTGACATCAGATTAAGACTGTCTGTTCTGGAAGCCTTTGGAGCTGAAGGAGAACCACATGAAGAGAGGGAAGCAGTGGTGGGGTGGCCAGGGACAAGAGCATTCCAGACTGTAGGAGCAGCAAAGCAAGTATCCCAGGGAGGGCTAGGCTCACCTTGCTGGCAAGCCTGGGGAGGGTCTTTGTGATGCAACAGAGTGACCACAAGAGGAAGATGGACAGTAAGTAAGATTGGAAAGACAGCTGGACCAAGGAGGGTCTTATAAAGCATGAAAAGGAGTTTGGGTTTTATTTTCAGTGCAGAAAAGAAGAGCTGGAGGCTAAGCAGGGGAGAGGTAGGTTCTGATTTACACTTTAAAAATGTCATCCTAACTGCTGCAATGGAGAATCGCTGTGGAGGGAAGGAACTAGAGACCCCCTGAGAGGCCTTTATATAGGAAGGACTAAAACCTAGGAATATTTTGAAGGTTTTGGATCAGGACTAATCAAAAACAGTTCACACGGTAGATCTGAATCTGCCACAGATGATCAATGTGCAGCTTTTATATTTTTGGACCTTGCTGGGCAAATCATTTGAACTTTTTAGGTCTCAGTTTCCCTCATTGTAAAGTGCCAATGTGGACTACATCTCCCTTCATTGTTAAGATTCTAAGAATTCACTCATTCAAGACAATTTTCAAAAAGGAGATGTTATCAATACGATCAATAGAAACAGAAATGACAAGAGAACAAAAGGAAGACCTCTATGTTTTGAAATAAGATGGTGGTTAGAGAGAACTTGAGAGCTGTTTGACTGAAGGGTGACAATGGTATCCAAAGCGTCCATGATTAAGGAAAAAGTGAAAAGGAAGAAGAAAATTGTGGCAATTTTCTCAGAGGCTTATTTGAAAGATTGGCAGGGAAGAGAAGATAATATGAAGAACTGTAGCTGAAGGATATTTCGGAGGCAAACAGGAACCTTCTGTAAGATAAAGAAATGGAGCTATGTGAAGAACTAAACAGAATGGTGAGCACCAGAGATGGCAGCAAAGTCAGGATCATAGGCCAAGATCTCCAAAGCCACGAAAGCAGACAAGGAAAGAAAACTGGTAGAAGAATCAAGGTTTTAAAAATGTAGTTCCTGCAAAACATGCCTGTACAACTCAACTTCTCCATTAGTGTTTCTAAATTATTAGTTACCATCTAGCATGAGTCTAGTGAAAATAAGGACTTACCTGCAAGTAGTCTGAGAAATGTGGTAACTGCTAGTAGAGAAGTAAAGAAGAGATTCAATAAAGGTAAGACAGCATGTTCCTAAGTGACTGAAGCCAAAACCTTGGGAAACTTAAAGAGGGTGCAAACCACAGATCTTGGAGTTATTGCATCCCAGGCAGGAGGAAGGTGGGTGTTTGTGCACGAACCCCTTGAGATCCAATGTTTGAGGCCAGTTCTTGGGTTGCCCACAGTCAGCATTTCTAGGCTGCTGTAGGCAGAAAGGCTTGTATATCTCTACCATAATCATGCCTTCTGACAAATACTGGTATCTGGAAGGTTGCAGGGTATGGCATAGGAACTGCACATGAGCTAACGACAGAGAGGAGGCTTCAGGCCCCTCTGGTGTGTCACCCCCCAGGGAAGAAAGCCATATCCTATCCATCTGCTACTCAGACTAGTCATTGACCTAAAAGTTTATTTCCACTTCGGAAGTTCTTTTCTCTACTTGTCTCCTTAATCATTTACCAATGAGAGTGTTAGAGTGTAATATGATGATGAGCAAGAGTGAAAAAGAAAATGATGTGTTGGAAGTAGAGGAGTAAAAGCGAAAAGCAAGTGGATAGAAGGAGGTTTGGAGAGAGTCACCTGAGAGAATTATGGCTATGCCCCATTGGCAGACCACAATTAGCCAAATTCAGAGAGCTGTTCAATTTATTTTACACTCATAAAAGCATGACGAGACTTATAAAAATCAAGAGTCTTATTTTATCTAAGTGTAAACAGCCTATTCCAATCAGACACAATATCAGGATTTTTAATTCCTTTGCCAATTAGACACTGGAGAGACACATGGTGAGAGAGAAAGAGAGGGAGGGAAAGATAGGGAGAGAAAAGAGAGAACACAAGCTCAAAACAGAGGTGAGAAACATATAGTTCTAAATAAAATACATTCTCTCATGAACCTTCAAGAGAGGAACAAGAAAAATAAGCCAAGTCCACTCCTGAGGATGCCAGATGTTGATTCCAGAGGTGACCTGTCTTCATTTTGATGGAGTTTAATCAGCAGTGAATTCTAGAAAAGTGAGGCTGCCACACAGACAACTTTCACTCCCCACATATTTCATACGTGGTTGAAACCATAAGCTTGTTTGCCTCAAAAAATTCCAGCCAGTACTCAGGAAGCTAAAGATTTAGGAGCTCAGTTAGCACTGAAGGATTTAAATCAAATTTTGCCTTGTCGGTACATAAAGCAATCCTTAGGGCTATAAGTTTCTCTAAGTGGTAGCCAAGGTAATGATTCACCTTTGGGGGAGTGCTTCTCTTTTGTTCCCAAGCCTTCAGCACCATCAAGCCTATGTAAAAAAATATCAATCAACACAAAGCTCTGGGTTGTTTCAGTTCGATTCAGATGACAATCTAGGGAGCTCTGTTAGTCCAAGGAGCAGGCAGCACAGCCCTTCACTGACAGCCATCTCTTCCAGATGTCAGGAGGCTTTAAAAAATCATAAGGGAAAGTGATCATAACACCTTTCCCTAAGATGTGTAGAGGTGCCTTATTCACCTTGAGGTCACCAGCTTCCTCTGACCCAACAGAATAGGGATTAATAAATCTTTCCTGAGGTCACCTTATTTCAGTTAATTTATCCATTCAATAAATATTTGTTGAGCAGCTCCTATGTTCTGGGCCCTGGAGAAGATGCTAGGGACACAGGGGTATAAAAGCTCACAGGACCCCTGTTCTCATCGAGCTTATGGTCTTAGCAAGGAGATAGTTATTAAGAAAAAATGTCACAAGTACATGTAAAATAATACTGTAATATGTGCTGTAAGAAGTTTCCAGGGGCTTAAAGAAGCAGTTATAGAAGGATATAGAAAGGAAGTCAGGAACGGTTTTCTAATGGCATAGGGGGAGTTAAATCAAATCAGGGAATGACCTTAAGATGGGAAAAGGGGAAGTCAAGGATTGGAAAGGGGATAATACAACAGAGGTAACTGAGGAAGTCAGAATGGTCCATGTAGTGGGGGAAGAAGATGAGGCTTGATGGGCAGGTGGGATCAAGCCATGTGCCAAGGAGTTTTGTTTTTAAGTAAATGGGAAGATATTGATCAGGAAGTTACTATTTTCAAATGTGGTGGGTGAAGTAGTGATGGGGATGGAATGATCAGATTTGTGTTTGAAACAGCTCCCTAATACAGTGGGAAAGATGAACTTAAGGAAATTTAACATCAATATGGAGGAAATTAGGTGCTACTGCAAAGTCTAAGCAGGAGTCATCTGAACTATGATTACAATGACAATCTCACAAGGTGAGATGCCATAGTTTGTAAGTCATCCTGTAATTCTGATTCTTTAGTATGCAGCTCCTCTAACAATGACAAATAACATTTCCTCAGCTCACTGTTTCTCAGAGTGGGCTGACATACTGGCATAAGACTCAGCAGAGTGAGAAGAAGGAGAAGAAAAGTGCAGTTTGTAAAAATGCAAGTTCCTTGGCATACTCTGGCCCAAGTGACTCACAATATCTGGGAGTGAGGCCAGGAGTTTTTAATTTTAGAGAACACTCCAGGTAATACTCATCCATACTGAAGTTTAAGAGCCTCTGAACAAAGATGCCCCAGAATACCACATAAATCACTTTCACTTAGATAAGTTTTGAAGTTACACATTTGATTTAATTTCTATTATTAATCTGTAAAATGAACAGATAATTAATCACACAATCCAATGCCCACTGGAGAGTACAAAGAGGAGTGGCTATTAATACACTGGGACAGAAGCTGTAATCTAAACAGACAGACATATTTACCCATAGCTTGCTACTTGCTAAATTCTACTTTAGTTTTAGATGTCAGATGTTGGCCTGTGTAAGAGAAAAATACTCTATGCTAGTGTGATGAGAGACCCAGGAAATTTTCTATTTGAGTTCTGAGACCCTTGGGCCCACTATGTTATGATTGTTCCTTTTCATAGAAGCAGATGACATTAATAGACTGTAGCTACTTTCATTGACTTCTAGAGCAAGCAATTCTGATTCTGAGAGAGAGGTTCTACATTACCAGTGTGGGAGGTGTTCTGATTTAGATATGAGTTGTCCATCAAAAGCTCTTGTGTAGAATAATGTAAGAACTTCCAAAGGTGAAATGATTAGATTATGAGAGTTATAACCTGATCTGTACATTAATTCACCAACACGAATTAATTAGGTGGTAACTGCAAGGAGACAGGATGTGGCTGGAGGAGGTAGGTCACTGGGGGTGTCCCTTTGCAGTTTTTATTTTGTCCCCATGATTGGAGCTCTCTCTCTCTTTCCTTGTTGCCGTGTCTTCAGCTGCCTTCCTCCGCCACACTCTTCTGCCATAATGATTTGCCTCACTTTGTGCACAGAGCAATAGACATAGAGCAATAGACATAGAGTTATGCATAGAGCAACATTTATGGACTGCGACCTCTGAAATTATGAGCTCCAAATAAACTTTTCCTCCTCTAATTGTTCTTGTCAGGTCTTTTGGTCACAGTGACAAAGAAGCTGACTAAATCAGGAAGGAAACATGTCTACAACTCCTTTGCTTGAAAAGCCTTCCTAATTTATAAAAGATGTTTTCTTGCCCTCTTGTATATTTTCATAAAAAAAATAAGGAGAAATATGCCTATCAATGTCCCATAAGAGGCAGAAAAATACGGGTTGTCACAATGGGCTCATGGTTTCTTTTCCAGGAATTGTAAAGAGAAGTATGAACACCCGTACTCTCACCACCCCATGCTGAGCTCTACCGGATGTGTGTGGTTGCCCAGGTCTATGTGTGAAAGGCTTACCCTCAACGTGGCGACCCATCTGTGATACTAGGTATGTGTGAGCCCAGGAATGTGAGGATAATTGAAGAAACCCAAACTAAGGCAGAGGGAATATTGGTGGGTCACATTTAGACCAATATTGATATTTCATTTGACAGAATAGAGAAATAGTAAATCTTCTTAGAAGTCCACCAAGTGCCATCTCACTTTCATCTAAATGTGTGTTCTCCTCCAGGGTTGAGACACATCCACATTTTTAGTAAATCTTAGAACAAGTAGAAACAAGAAATATGCATTCTTTATTAGCTCTGACACCAAACAGTTGTGTGATTTTTAGTTGTCACATAGCTTTTCTGTCTTCAAATTCTCCACCTATAAAATGCATGAACATAGGATAACTCAAACCTATTGTCTGGATTTAAACTTCTCTGATTTCAATTATCTGTAAAAACTCAACTTGGGAGAATAAATACTTAAAATGCTGCTGAAGATTGGGGATTTTAAATACACAATATCATTAAGGGTAGGTATGCCTAGAAGATAATAAAATTTTGTGCTTTTTTCCAGAAGTGAACTTCTCTCTCTCTTTAAAGGAACATTTTTTTCCTATGCACTTTTCTTGGACTCTAAGATTAATAACACTTAGCCCAACCTTTGCATTTAGCATACTCCATCTCCTGCCTGTACAAATCAACAGTCTGGGGAATAACATTCAATGAGAGTTCAGTGGAAGATAAAACTAATGCTCTCAGGAAATCATGCTCAACATGAGCCCTCTCTGGGGCAATTTGCTTATGAGAGGAATAATTCCCCAAATATGTCTTAGTAGCAAGGCTTTAGAAAAATAAAGAAAATTCAACTCAGCTCTTTATTTTTATTATTTCTTTGAATGTAGATGGTAGACTCAAAACCTATGCATGTATGCTGATGGCAATAATAGTTACCCTCTATTCCAACTCATTCATTATTTTTCTGATAGTGACCACCCTTATCTCTTAGCATTGTGGCAGAATAAAACCAAAATACCCTCAAGTACTTATAATTTTTTAACTTGAAATTGGAAAAATGAAATTATCAGGATATGAAGAACCATCCACTATTATGTATAATTGCAATGCACCAATAAAATATGAAAAATAAATATGAAAATTTTTAAAATAACATTAAAAAAAGAACCATCCAACCTTAGGATGCTAGTCAATTGTAGAAATTAGAACATTTTTTTCCTTTTGAATATCCAACCATGTGTTAAATCCACTTACTAATTCATAGTAAAAATATGAAAAGGTATAATTTAAGACCAATCACATAAGGCAGAGATTGGGGTGGTGTTAGCCTGAAATGTTCTTTCTGGAACAAAGAAGATAATAAATAGCATCTAATATTTGTATAACATGTCAGAGTTAAGCCAAGTGAACTCAAATGTACAATTTTATATACTTTCAGCTGCAGGATGTAGGGCAAATATTCTGAATCCCCTTTACATACTAGGAAATAGGTTTGATAGGATATTAAGTGACCTGTATAATAATAACTGTCAGAGCCAGAATTTAATTACAGTTCTGATTTCAAACCTCATGCTCTTTCCACAGAGTTGGTGACCTCTCTTGGACTTTCCTATGCACGTGCAGATCAATTCTCAATGTTAATTCTACCTGAGATTCTATAATCTTTATCCAACCATAAACCATGGCACTGCCAGGCAGCATCTCTGCTAAGGCTCCAAGGCCTTTCCTCCACAGAGTTGGTGATTTTATCAGAAATATCATGCCTGGTCTCAGATGATTATCAGCAGAATAGGTTTTAAAAACCACTACCATTTCCATAGTAAATGATGAACCAATAGGTTCAAAACATACACACCATAGTGCAAGCTAAATGGAGATGTAGAGAGGCCAGCAGATGGCTGACAGCTACTCCAGTATGCCTTCGTTCCCTCAGCTTCTGTGATTTATTTACTCATTTGTTTTCTGGTAGCGAGGAGGGTGCACAGAATATATTGTCACTTTAGATAGCACTTCAGCAAATACCATAACAACGTTCCTGTTCCTAGGGATTGCTAGCAGCTTTTGTTCAGCACTAGCATACTAAATTTTAAAAGGGGAAAAATAGCATCAGATAAATCATAGGATTTTAAAAGAACATCCCAATTTGTTCACAGTTTAACATTACTACTGTCAGGCAAAACATATAAAACTCTTCTTTTTCATCCCTGAATTTGACTTACAAAGTGAACTAAGCATACAGTAAAATCTCTAAGATTAAATGTGTATGATGGATAAGAGAACAAAGTGTTTTCTTTATGTCTCTGATATGAACCCACAACCACTGGCATATCAATTCACATCTACTCCACATTACTTTTCACTCAAAACACTCCTCAATATTGCCAACTGTCTTCCATATTGAACAGATCCGTGCAGTTACATTAATAAATTTTCAGATGATGCTTTTACTGCCTGTTCCGTCTATCAGTATCATTTATTTTCATAAAAAATAGGTTCAATTCTAAAGGCAATTTACGTAAACAGAAACTCTGCTGTAGAATAGCATGGTATGGAAAAGTCAGCTATCATTTTCATTAAAGGTATTCTCCAGGTATCTGGATTCTAAGATTAGCAAAAGAAATTAGGACCTTGGAATCCATAGATGGCTAAGTATAACCTGGCAGAAAGAGACTAGAAATGGTAAGAATACCATGCTAATGAGGAATTGCATATAGATGGTTAATGGCTACACTTAAATACTTGGGGGTCAGTAAAAAACAAAGCAAAACAAAATAAAAACTCATAATTCAATGTCAAATTTTGCAGTTCAAATCCAGTCTCTTCCCAACCCAGTTATCTGAGAGAGTTCACAGGGTAGAAAAACCAAAGAGCGTCCAGATGAAAGTGGAACTCAGGAGGGAGCAATGGCCATCCCCAAATGACAATTCAGTCATTGAGTTGTTAATGGTAGGTAGGCTGGCTAAATGACTGCTGTCTTGTGTACACACCAACAGCAGCCCTATGTCTGAGAATCCTGGGCAGAATTTAATTTAAAATAAATTTAAACATTAAAATTTTCTATCTATTTTGTTGCAAATGGATGAGCCTGGAGAACATTATATTAAATAAAACAAGCCAGCCACGGAAGAACAAATACCACATGATCTCACTTACATGTGGAATCTAAAAAAGATGAAATCATAGGATCAGAATCAGAGGGTAAAATGGTAGTTCCCTGGGCTGGTGGAGAGCAAGGTAGGGGGGTTGGGAAGACACTGGTCAATGAACACATTTCAGTGAAATAGGAAGAATGAGTTCAAGAGATCCTTTGTACAACATGGTGACATTGTACTAATAACATTGTATTATAGATTTGAAAAGGCTCAGATGTAAATTTTAAGTATTTTCACACAGGAAAAACAAAGATAAGTATGTGAGGAAACACATGTTAATTAGCTTGATTTAGCTATTATGCAATATATACATATACCAAAATGTCATGTTGTATACTGTAAATTTAAAAAAAATTATCAATTAAACATTTTTAAAACTAAGATTCTATCCCATTGCCTCCATAAATACACACTGTCAGATAACCAATGTGTCAAAGCTTTTGTTCCAGAAAACATGGTCAATACAATGCCCTTTCTGTGTGTGCAGCAAGTGCTGGCAAAGAAGTGTTTACATACCTTTTGAGTTCGGTAAACTGAACTTATTGGGAGGTGATTGCCTCTACTAAAAAGAATTATTTAAGAATTTGAATACAATAGTAAAGATACTAATACTACAGACAGATGGTCTTCAACTTATGATGGTTAGAGTTAATGAGTGATTTTTTTTGACTTTTCAATGGAGCAAACATAGTAAGAATTTAATAGAAACCATAGTTTGAATTTTAATATTTTCCTGAGCTAGTGATATGTGGCAGGACCCTCTCTTGTGATGTTGGGCAGCAGCAAGCTGCAGCTCCCAGTCAGCCACAGGATGGTGACAGAGAAAATAGCTGATTTCTTACAGTGTACTGTGTCATCAGCATTTTTTTGGATACAGCTTTTCAATGAATTACTTGACATACTCAAGTAATTTATTTTATTACAAAACATGCTTTGTGTTAGATGTTCTTGCCCAATTGTAGTACATCTTAGGCAGGCTAGGCTGTTGCGAAGTTTAGTAGGTTATATGTATTAAATACATTTAGGATTTAAACTATTTTCAATCCACAATGGGTTTATAGAGACATAATCTCATCATAAATTAAGGAATATCATTAATAACAAATAGTTGATAAGGAGTGAAAAAATAACCAGCCAGACCATGCTGAGTAAACATAGTATAGGCAATTCACCAGTCACAATTATAATCTAACAATTTCAGGGGCAGGAATAATATTTTGTATATAACACCCTTATCACCACACCTTGCATAACACAGAGGCATTCAATAAAACTCCAATGTTGATTAATATGCTGATGTTGATTGAGCAATTATGCCACCTGCCTTTACTTCTGATAACACTGTAAGTGTAATACTGAACTACTTAAATATTCCTAAATACTTTCACTGAATTGTTTTGTTAAACAAGTAGTTTACCATCATAAACATAAAGCGAAAGACCCATTGAACATTTGCACAAAAGATAAAAACAGCATTAAATTGATTTCCTCTCTTAGCATGAGATTTTGCATGCTTATCCTTGAACTGACATATCCCCTACCGCAATCATCTCATGAAAGAGTGTAACAACTTTTAAGCCATGAAGTTATCTATCCTAAGATGCCCTGGAAATTTCTGGAGACTCAGAGGCCCACTCCCAATCAAGGTACTCTATTCCTCCCACCTTCCTCTTTCCAGGGGTTGCTGAAAAGAACAGCTTTAATGAGGTACATCAATTGTATTTTAAAAGTCAGAGATGAATTATCTGGTTAATTATCTTGCGACTTCTGTCAGAAAGGAAAGAAACCTTGCCCATTTGCTCCTAAATGGGACTTACAGCAAGAATATTACATTTCTTCTAGTACAATTTACATAACACCTGCTCTCTAGCCACGCAAAACTCTGAATTTTACTGAAGAAAATTTTGCTAGTGATATTGTCCTGGTGTGCTTTTTGACGTTAAAACTATTATTTTTATCCCTAACCCCTGGAAATGGCAGGAAACTATCATGTGAAGTACTTCTTTGTCATGGAGTGGGATGTACATCCTGACAAGCCACTCACAGTCCCAGTGGGAGTAGAGAGGCAAAGAGCTGCTTGGTGAAGACAGCAATAAACCTGCCAGATGATTCACCCTAGTAAGAAATGGAAGGAAATTTAGACAAATTAGCAGGAAATAAGTATAATCCTAAAAACATTACAAAAGTCAGAATATGTACATGAAAAATTAATATGAAAGTGCATCTAAAACTTGTGTTACTGATTTCCTCTTTATGCAAAATCTCTGTGCATTTAAAAACATAATGAATGGAGCAAGTTGTGGTTCCCAAGACAAGTGGTTCTCCCAGAAGAGTTCTTCCAACTTACTTTAACAAATAGCCTTTGCTATGGTTTCAATATTAGGTGTCCCTCAAAAGCTCATGTATTAGACAATGTAAGAAAAGTTTAGAAGTGGAATGATTGGGTTATAAAAGTCTTAACCTAATAAGTGTGTTAATCCTTTGACAGGGATTAACTGAGTTGTGACTGTGGGTAGGTAGGGTGTGGCTAAAGGATGTGTGCCACTGGAGGAGTGCCTTTGGGAAATATATTTTATGAGATGAGCTTAGACTCTCTATCTGGTTCCTGATTTGAACTCCTGAGCCCTCTTTTGCCATAATGTTCTGCCTCACCTCAAATCCAGAGGAATGGAGCCACTGTCTATGGACTGAGACCTCTGAAACCATAAAGCCCCCAAATAAACTTTTCTTTCTCTAAAATTGCCATTTTCAGGTCTTTTTGTCACAGCTATGAAAAAGTTGACCAAAACAGCTCTCTAGACTTCACCAATGAACATTTGAGTGCCAAGCAACCAGGTATGCCTTCTGTTGCAACAGGGAGGGATAGTATAAAATTATGTACTGAGCTAGGTCCTAGATCTAGGTCTACCATTCATGGGAAGTATGACTCTGGTAAAGCTATTTAGTAATCTGTGACATAATTTCTTTACAGGTGAAATGAGTTGGTTAGAGATTGGAGATCACTTTCAGCACTTGATAGTCAATGATATCAATTTACCTGCCTTGCAATCTACTCCCTCTGAGCACCTAAGACTTGGTGATCATCCTGTTCAATACTTGAACTTTTTCCTTAGAGAACCACAGGCAGAGGCTGGCCACCTTGTGCACATCAAGGTGACATTAAATGACTGGTAAACATGACTTGTGATCTTGGGTACCACAGGAAACATGAGATTATTCAAGCCCTTCCAAGTTGCCCTGCTCTCAAAGATAAAAGGATGATTACTTTATACTGACCTGCCAACAATAACCCTGAGGCATTCTGGCTGTAACTGCTGCTATACAAGAAAAATACTGTTCAGTTTTCATAGTCTCCCTTCCCCTGCCCATCAAACTCAGAAGGCTTTGTGTGCCAAAGACTAGTCCAGGCATGGATAGAGGAATCAGAAGCAATTACAGCTCAGGCTGCTCTGAAAACAAAGCTCTATGTAGAAGGCTTTGCACTTGGTATGAAAGGAGTTGGCTATGAGCATCAGTGCTAGGATGTGGATGCCCATCTTCTTTGCCAAGCTTACATTGTATTTCCAGAGTCTCTCAGAATGTCATGGAAAAAGTCTTAGATTGGTAACTAACACTTGCTAATCATTTGAATTCTGAAAAAGATAATAGGCCTCAAGCCCAGTTAACCCTAAGGCAAATATAGAATCCTTCTCCCATCCTCTTTTTTAAAAAACAAGTCCATGATTTCTTCCTACTAATGCAAATGAAATGACTTCTCATTTCTAGTAGGACCTTCATAACAGTAGGGTTTTCCTCAATGCTTCTGCTTCCTCAGGTATCTCCATGGGTTCTCACCTAATCCTCCTGGGATGTCTGAACTCGGCCCCACCCATGCTCCAGGTATTTTCCTGAGTGACTTCTGAACTATCTGCTCCATCTTCACTACATCATTAGCAATAGCTGAATATAGCTGAGAGTGAAATCCCAGAGTCCTGAGAGGTTAATTAACTCCCTCAAACATCAGTGGCTCAGCAGGATATGAACCCAGGCTGTTAGTCTTTGAAGGCTTTATGTTTACCCATAATTCTCTGCTTCCTCTCCTTAGAGTATCCATAATCCTCTTCTGTCTCTTCCTAATGTACCCATAGTACTCTGCTATCTCTCAGAGTACCCATAATCCTCTGTCCCCTCTCATCAGGATATCCACAATACCAAAGGACTTTCCCATTTATCTGAATCCTAGTGTCTTTTCAAGGACCAACTTGACTCCTACCTTCTCCAGGTGAAATGAAAACAAGACCCAGTCTTGTTTTAGCATGGTGTGCAAGAAAAATACACGGCTGAATTGAATGCTTTGAAGTGCAGTGGTTCTCAACCCAGGCTATCAGAATTGGCCTGTGGAGGTTCTAAAAATTCTCCCACCTAGTCCATACCCTGTACCAATTAAATTAGAATACCTGAGGTGTGACCAGGATATCAGCAATACTAACAACTTCCCAAATGATTCCCATATTTGAGCTCCACTGATGTAGAACCTAATTCCTTCTAATTCTGCAAGACCAAGAACTTGGAATCAAAAGATTAAGCCCTAGCCAGGCATGTTGACACATGTCTGTAATACCAGTCATTCAAGGGTAGAACATAGCTCAGTGGTAGCAAAAATGCATGAGGCTCTGGGTTCAATATTCCCTGTATCAACAAAAAGGTTAAGTCTACCACAGCCTCACTCGTTTCACCTGTAAGGTGAACTTAAACTCCCTGCCCTTACTATTTTAGAAGATTGATGTGAGGATCAAATGAGACAATGCTGTGAAAGGCCTGGTAAACTAAAATACACATTATTTTTGTGCCAGTTTTCACTACAGATCCTCCTGAGGTAATGTTCAAATGTTTAGAAGAAAAGAAGTAATAAAAATGAATAAAGAAGAAAAACACAATAACAGTAGGGTTAGAAAAATTAAATATAGTGACTCCAGAGAAACATTACCAAATTTATATCTTAAGGATATGTTTACAAATTATTTTGTAAATGCAATAAAAAAGACTGTAGATTACTTGCAATGAAATTGTTTTCAGATCATCACTTTTAATTAAAGCAGAAGCTTACCAATTCAGACTAAGGGGTAAGCTTGGCCTTAATGAAGAGGAATGGGTTTATTATGCTAATTTATGAATTTAGTATAGAATAAAATTTATTAGAGGGAATGGAACAAACAGAACATATTTGGAAAACCATATATTTTGACCTATTTATAAAACAATGGAATCAACCTGAATGAGATCCTTGACTGTTTATTTAAACAGATGAGGTGAAAATACAAGCCATTATAAGACTTGATTCAAGAGGCTTGTTCCAAAAGTCTCCTTGAACTTGGTGTCACACTCAGTGCACCCCACAGAAGGAATATAGTAAATGGCACTGAGATAGCAGATCAGGTCTTCCACCTTTGTTTAGATAGTACAAGCCTCAGGACTGCATCCTGAGAGTCTGAGGGGAGCAGAACAAAGAGGAATAGCAATTTTGTATGCGTATGGCCCTTGGTAAACCATTCAAATGATATTTATAATTTGCATTTTCTAGTTTTGTTCTCACTTCTGAAAATCTATGCTAATTCCTAATAGCTCTTTCCCTGGCTCACCTAGGGGTGAAGTTTCACCCAGAATTAATCAACACAGAAAATTTCAGTCTCACTTTAGGAAAATTATTTTCCTACCTCCCTGGCCTCAGAATATCATGTCCTAAATTCCCATTTTCTGAGATGAGTTGATAGAGGAAAATCCTCAGATTAAACTAGTCCACACTAATGTATGAATTACTCTCTCTAAAATATTTATTATATTTTTTTCTTGGAACGGTATCTTAATAAATGGAATTTCAGTGAAACATGTCTAAGTGAGAAAATGCAGGTAGATGGGCTATGGGGAAGACAGAGTATGCAAAAGGAGAAGACAGCACCAGACAGACAAGTCCTGCCTAGGAATCTGACCCCAGTTTAGTCACGTCCAAGGTGTCTATGGTTCTCATAGTTTCATCGCTTCTTCCAATTCTGAACCTTCAAATTTAAAAAAGCCCCCATGTGGTTATACCCAGAGGTAGGGCAAAATGGGAAAAGGCGAGGGGAAGAATTTGTCAGTGTGAAAGGAAATAACAGATAAATAGATAGGGCTGACCGAGTAGTAATGAGGATAGCCATTGCTTACTGAAGACTTTAAATGTGCTGGCCATGTTTCCATGCATTCTCTCTCACTATGACATGAAATCATGTCTGAAGAAGCCCTTGGAAAATGACCTTTTCTTTTTGCTTCATTATACCAATTACAAGAGAAGAGGAACATGCATTCTTTTTAAATGCTCTACCACTTCTCCTTGATCAGATTTTTTTCCCCTGTGTAAATCTACATTAGCTCATACCTAGGAAAAGAAAAGAAATACTGAGCACTGTGCATGTATATTTGAAAGAATGGCTGACCAACTGATCTGGGGTGAAGGGATACAAGTTCCATAGATTTCTCTGTTTCTCCATACTTTCTGGGCCCCAGGAGATGACAAAGCCCAGTGCATGGGGGGCTGGGGTTGAGAACAAATCCTCCACTTTGGGATGGTGGCCCAACTGGCAAAGGTCTTAAATGGTTTAGGATTAAGTAAACATTCCCTTCCAAGTAAACGCGAAATTATCAATGGAAGAAGAAACAAGCATTGAATTACCATTGACCACCTAAATTCCCCTATACCCTACAAATCAAACTTCCATATAAATTTTCTCCCTGGCCCCTCCTCATAGAGATGAGCTAGGCAGAAAAGATTTTCAAGATCATGACGTTGGATGATGCATTAATCATAAACACATATTCAAATAACCTGAGGAACCTTTCAAATATGTCAAGAGCCAAGCTCAGGTTCTGGAAACACTGTGGATTTGCTCTGTGTTGGAGACCAGGTAGGTGAAGAATTCTATCCCAGTACAAATTCTTCTGTTATGGGTGGGTCCTGGGGAGACATTTTCTGGGCAGATGACCATCTTCTATGAGCCAAGAAACTGCTGTGCAGACCGAGCACAAGCCTTCAAGTCCGCAAAACTTGTGGTGCTGCTGCCTTCTCTGGGTTTGGTGGGACCAATTAACACTCAAATCTTGCAATGGCTTCAATGCAGACAGCGGACCAGGAAGACCAAACCACCTTCCTCTCCCTCTACACCTGGCCATTTCTCTTCATTGCCACTCTGTGCTCACTGTGCAGACAAAATCAATACGGACAATATAGCTGAAAGTCTACTATATAGGGGAGATCTCAGTAATGAAATCATTGTGTTTTTTTCTCCACTTTCTACTTCATTTTGAACTCTTTCTTCATCTCAAAAAGTACACATTCTCCCAGACTGTTTTATCACCATTTCCTAAAGCATTAATGAGCCAAGTCCTAAATTTCTTTTTTAGAGTCAAAATTTTTCAGCCTCTGATGAGTTAAGAAAGTAAAGTCAAAGTTCAAGATTGATACCATGATTTTTCTCTGTTCAAATTCATTTGTGTCCTGAAAGAAAGAAAAACTGATAAGACTGTTTAATAATCAGAAGTGTCCAAGGTATTTACCTAAGTCATATACTTGCTGAAAGTCAGTACCTTTTGAATCCTGCCTGCAGAACCTCCTGACCCAAAATGAATACTGCATATTCAAAACAAGGCTTGACCTTCTGCAAAGACAAGCTGGGAAAGTAGAGTGTTTATGGAGCAATGACTTGTAAGGGGAGAAGCTGCTTTTCCAGGGCACCATTTTATTCATATGTTACAGTGCTTATAACAGAGAGACTATATTCTACTTTCATTTGGAAAAAAAAATCAGTACAAGGTCAAACTAAAAGGTAAAGTATTCATAGCTGAACACAGAATTTAGGCAGACAATTGCAAACAAGAAAGTAGAGTTAGAATCTAATAAACTAGGGATGCTAATCTCTTGAGAAGCTTGTTGGTAATTATTTAAACTCTCAGTGATAGTATTTAAGACTCTCCTATTCCTTTAAAATTATTTAGTATGAATTTGGAATTATGAGGCCAATACTCTTTGGTTAGTGTGCCAATAAGTAGGTATGCCCAAATGAGACTGTTTTTGAAAAGTTCTAGAATTCTGGGAAGCATTTCTCTAGGATGTGAAGTCATAAAAGACATCTTGTAGAATAATTACAAAAAGATAAAGAATGCTTTCTGTTATGAAAAGCAATACTTTTGGATGCCCTGAATCTAAGCAGGTACTTTGGCTTTGTGAAATCCTACCTTGTTTATCTGAATGCATTATATGAACAGAAGATATTACTTAAAGTAAAACACACAGGAATAAAGAAAACTGCTTCCTTAGGAATGGTTTCAGCTCTTTAAAACTAACAAACAATAAAAATACTCCCTTTATCACCATAATCCACTTCAGCAGCTATTCAAAGTTCACAGCAATTCAAAGAAAAGAAGGCCAGATTTTTTCAGGCAGAATCAAAAACACTTGAGACTTCCTGAGATTACAGGCCACAAAAATAAACAAAAGTACTCAATAAAAATATTCCATATCCCCACTGTGTAATGTAATTTTACAAATAACTGTGCCAACACTTAGCCACTCTGTCAAAAAATAGAACTTCAGATCATTTTTCTCTCTGGTGTGCACATACTCACTCTATTTACTTTTGATCTGTGTCTTTGCATTTGTTTGCTATATTTTGTTTAGGTAAAAAAAAAAGAGGAAAGAAAAAAGAGCAAATGCTTTCTGAATAACCTATATGAATTATAGTCAACCTCTTTAAGCAGTTCACTTCTCTTGGCTAATTAACTGCCAGTGCACTTGGGCTCTGAACTTCACTTCAATTTCATTTCCTCCTTTCTAAGATGAAGGGGAAGGCGATGGTGGAAAGAATGAGTGTTGAAGTGCCTCACTGATTCTCAGAACATATCTATGGAGCAGAGGAATCAAAATGACTCATCAAAGTTGTAAACAACAAAACCAAGCAGAATTCCAAGCCTCATCATTTCAACTCAGCAGATTTAAGAAAGTGCTCAATTAGCTGATTCTGTTACAAGTCCCTCAGGTGATACTGGATTCAACCAGGGATGAGTAGAACCAGAAATAAAACAGGAACTTTCTGGCTACTGAAAATCACAAAACATTTCAGTTTCATCTTGTGTTTATGTATGTTCATGGAAAAAAAACACAATTATGTTAGAAGTTAGGTCTTAGAAAACATATTGTTTGCAGTTGACTGTTTAGTAATATAATTTGTCAACCTTTTCATTCTGTTGCATTTAAATTTTTGGATTTGCTTGAAGTATAATTAAATCATTACAGAGAAAGGAGGAAGTGAAGTGTAAAGTAAAAAAAAAAAAAGATTCCCACCACCTCAGATAAGAGTAACAATTTGTGAAAAATTAACATCTTTCCTAGGCTGCTCTTGGGCATTAATGAGGAAGGTCCTGGACCATATTTTGTGCTGGGTTCCCTACGAAGAAATGAATATATACATATCTGATGACTGACAGGTTTTAGGATAAGTAGAAAAGGTCTGTTTATGCATGTTTAATCGTATCAGATGATTCTTTCAAAGAACTATTTAAGGAAAGAGTAATTTTGATGTTTATTTAAGTCACTTTAAATAGAAGTAACTTGGTAAGACACTATATTTACAGAGATCAATGACTGAGCCTAGATCATCTTTGGAAATATTGGAACTGGACTCAGAAAACAAAGTTCAGGGCTCTCCAAGAAGGTAAAGAGGTAAAGAGAAACTTGGACAACAGTGTAATCCTGCTGATCAGTATGTCTATTTCTTTGTGCATTTCAGTGTGAAAATCACTCACCAAATCTCTTGACAAAATTTCTGCACCACATTTTTTATGGCAGCCTATTATGCCAATTAAAAGGGTACTGAAGAGCTTAAGTAACCCAACCTTGGTAATGTGTAACTTTGGACAAGCAATTTAGCCGTTCTGTGTACCTCAGTTTCCTTTGCTGTAAAAAATAAGGAAAATCCTCCTCTATATTTATTTCCTTACCAAAAGAGTACAAATATAGAATGCAACCCCTAGAGAGCACTTGACTTTTCTCATGCCTTGATTACTTTAACTCTCTTTGTTATTGATGACAATAGGCATTTAGATTTGTGCTCCACAATTTAGTTTAAAATCTCTCCTTTTAAAAGTATGGAAAATAAGGAACCCAGAGAACTTAAGTGACTGTATGAACTCATAAGTCTTATTAATGGCAAAAGCTGTTTGCACATGTGGGACTTTTTCAACCACTTGCTATTTCTACTTGCTCATACACATTTTTTCCTAAATGAATTAGCTAATGTGCTTCAATTCATCTTCCATAAAGAAAAGTAGAAACAAGTGTACGTATATCAGCTACAATGAAGAACCACAGAAGGCAGCTACATAGAGACACAAGGGACCCATACTGGGGGAACCCACTGTTAGTGTTATGGTCATTCACATCTCAGACTGCCTGTGTGTACACATGTGGACAGATGAAACTGGAAGAATGACACCCCTCTTTAACCAGTTGCTCTATTTCATTAATCCTTAACTACACTCTCTAATGTCTAATTGATATTTTTTTCCAACATATATTTTCTTAATTAAACAAAATAGTGATATGAGTGGTAAGAATATATAACATGGCACATAAGAAACCCTAAAACACCTAGAGAGAATGAGCTGGAAAACCAAACAAAGCAGGAGGGAAACACATTCCATGATTTTTAACTTGGACTCCTCTAAAGCCATCTTTCCAGGTCTTATATTTTCCCCTAATGAGACAAGTGTGTCCTAGGTGCACATGGCACCTGCCCTGAATATAATGATAATGGCTGTATTACTCAGACAGCTGTCTCTCCCACAGGGGAAATGAGACTCAAACATTTTATGGATTATTAACTTATCTCAGCTTATGTTTACTTATTTTTTTCTTTCTTTGCTTTGTTTTTCTGTTTTTTAGTTCTGAAATAGAGACTTCATGACCTGGGATTTTAAACTGTGCCCATTTTTTATCTTGCTGCCAAAAAATATTCCACAGATAGTGTTCAAGTTAATTCTGTGCATCTCATCTAGGAGAATTTGTGACTTATTTCTAATTCTAGCACTTAGCATCTGCCAGAGTTCAAACAGACCTCTATGAGCTTCATCCTAAGAAGAGCATGACAATAGCTATTTTAGAGGCTGTTGGAGCAAACAAAGGAGGTCTATTTTGTATCACTGCTTTGCAAACTTTAGCACCAAATATATGTGACCTGACAGTCAGACTTGGTCCTAAAACACTAGGGACATAAAATGTTCTAAGAAATGAAGGCCATGGGATTCATGAGGAAGCTCATGACTCTTGTGTCCATTTTTAGAGACAACAGAAAGGAAAATTGATTATTAAAAATGAGCCCAAGGCAGGTGGCAGAGTCTTCAGGGAGAGCAGTACAGTAGGCCCAATGGCGTATGCTCCTTTGTGTTCCAGAACCTGTGCAAGCTTCTATTCTGGCTTCTCTCACACTGTTGAAGATATGCAATTATTTTCTCCCTTCCCCAACCTACAGTAACATATAAAATGAACCTAAGTCAGGCATCTTTGAATCTCCAGAATTAGCTTCATGTCTGCTGGGCATTGCCAGGCCCAATGAGCATTACCAAGTGTGACAGAGGGAAGAACATCCTCTTCTCCGAAGATGTTCATCCCAATCCCCAAAACCTGATAAAATATGACCTTTTGTGGCAAAAGAGGCTCTAAATTTGTCTTGTTTCCAAGTACTTGAACCCAGGGTCTTCACACATGCTGAACAGATACTCTACCACTGAAGTGCATATCCAGCCCTTCTTTTTAGTTGATTTTGCACAGGTTGACCTGGAATTTTAGATTCTTCTGCCTCAAGGTCCTGAGTAGATGGGATTACAAGAGTATACCACATACTGGGCTCAAATCCAGAATCTTGAGATAAGGAACTTGTATTACCCAATTGAACCCACTGTAGTTACAGGATCCTTAGAAGGGGGAAGTAAGACTGGGAAAATGAAATGTGATGGCAAAGCAGAAACAAGTGATTTGTTTTGAAGATGGAATCCAAGGAATGGTAGATTTTGTGAAGGGCACAACATGATTCTTCTCTGAAGCCTCCAGAAAGAATGTAGCCCTGCCAACACCTTGCTTTAAGACTTTTGGTTTCCAGAATTAAAAGGAAATACATTTGTGTTGTGTCGAGCCACTAAGTTTGTTATAGCAGCAAGAGGAAATTAACATAATTCCATAAGAAGGTAAATGAATAACTATCATTTGAAAGAAGGACTAAGTGAATGAAAGGGTGATGGAAGGATGAAGGGGTTATAACTAGAAAAGCAGAAAGGCCCAGTTCAGATCCCAGTTTGGATAATCACCATGGGGTAACTTGGACCCTATCATTTAATTTCTCTGGAATTTCTCAGTGCAGGAGATGAGGCTGTGGAGTCAGACTGATCAGGCTTCACATCCTTTCTAAACTACTTCCTAGCTGTGCATCCGCAGGCAAGGGCTCATGACTTCCTGAGCCACATGTCCATACCTGCAAAATGAGAATATGGTCAGGCCCTCCCACACAAAGTTATGGGAACTGATTGAACTAAAGTGGAGTGACATTTGATGGGGCTCTAAATGAGGCAATCTGGAAATTATGCCCACAAAATATTTACTATCACTTCATGCATAAAACTTGAAATCATACAAATTCACTAAATTAAAATAAAAGTGAAGAACTGCACAATGGCAAGGTTGGTAAACTGTAAACCACTGATTGTAACACAGTGAGAATGTTTTTTGACTGCTGAACAGAAACACCCACCATCCTTTAAGAGAAATCATGTTGAATGATGCAAGATATAAATGATCAAAGAATACATAAGATATTCAAGAACATACTCCTTGAACAAAACACAGCCCCCCTATAATGCATGCAAAGCATGGGCCCAGAACACAGATAACTATTACTCTTCTATTATGATAATAGTTCAATGAATTTGAGAGATGAATGGGACCACCCTGGGACTCAGGGCTGCCTAGCTACCTTTTCCTTCTCTTTGTGCTCATTTCTTGAATTCCAAGAGCACAAGGTTGTCCCTCACATGTCTTACAAGTTCAAAAAATATTTACTGAATGTATAAATGACTTCTACAGGTCATGTAACCCAGGTCTCTCTCCCACATTAAGATAAGGAAGCTACAACCAATTAGAACAATGACTGAGATATTCCTTTTGTGTAGCATTAAATATCTGTATTCTCTCTAGAAGAAAAAAGCTCATTTCCCAATAAGTGGAGAGATTGGGAAGGAAATGACCTAAAGGAAATAAGAATCTGGATAAGAAATACACAATGAGCAAATTAAAAAAAAAAGCGTAAGTCTGATGCAGTATTGTTTAGTTTTAATGGAGCCTGTTGTTACCTGTGAGAGGAGAAAATGACCTGTTTCAGATTCATGGTTCCTTTAGGCTGAACAGAACTAGTCAATGTTGAGTCAAGTCCCACCTTTTACCTGTATCTCAACTATTTATCCAAGTAAATATAATACCTGGGAATAATTCAGATTAGTAGGACTTAAATGTCCTAAATTTAGGTGACCACCTTAAAGGAAAAGCTGAATAGCTTTGTGAAGACCACCACCTCAAAAGATTTTCCCACTATGAATAATATCTAGTGAACTTCCTGTTGTCTTTATGGAGGTAACTTTAATTTCCTCTGAGGTATTTCAAGTCAACTCCTTGCACTGTGTTCACTCGATATGGAGAAGAGTTGTCCTCATCTGTGTAGAACAGTCCCATGTGTGTTTCAAGAGTCAATTATTTAAACACAGCCTTCTTGGGGCTAACTATGCCACATTCTCACAACTCTGTATGGTACCTTGACTTTTATTATCAGATTCCATTCCCTGTCCTCTTCATAATACACTGGGTTGCAAAACTCTGAACTCATAAATTTGGGTAACTGAGGCAAAATTATCTTCAAGAGATGGCTTTCTGTGATTGTCTCCCCAAACTCACTTTATTTTTACTGAGCAAAAATCTAGGGCTTTCCAGTGGTCATCTCAAATGTCTGCCCATTTTCTTGCCTTCATTAGCTTTTTTAGCTTACCATACATAGTTGTATAGTGAATGTCAGGTCTGTATTTGTGATTTTAAGTGATCTTCATTTAAAATCCTAAAGCTAACTATATAGAGTCCTGGGCTATTTTTGTTGTACTTCCCTTTACCACCCTGCACAAGCTGTCTCATCCAGGTGACCAATGGGTGCCGTACTCAAATTGTATGTCCTGTTTGCTAACATGGCCACCTGGTTAGTGTCAAAGGACTGTGGAATAAGTCCATCAAGAGAAAATATTGAAGCCGGGTGCAGTGGTGCAAGCCTGTAATCCCTGCACTTTGGGAAGCTTAGACAGAAGAATCGTGAGTTCAAAGCCAGCCTCAGCAATGGCGAGGTGCTAAGCAACATAAAACACAAAATAGGGCTGGGGATGTGTCTCAGTGGTCGAGTGCCCCTTAGTTCAATCCCCAGTACCAAAAAAAAAAAAAAAGAAGAAGAAGAAGAAGATATTGACTTGTTACTTAAATGACCACTTACTCTCTGGACCTCTTTAGACTCCACATTGCCAGATGAAAGGCCAGATTCCTGAGCACGCCATACAGATCCAGAACTCACCTGGTCTGTGTATCCTTGGTCTTATCATCAAATTCTATATCTCACCAAGCCGTTATTCAGTTACCCCAAACTTAAGCTCATGGGCTTGTTGTCAAGAGGCTACTGCACCTTCATCTAGCCTTCCCATTATCAGGAATGCCCTTCCCCTCATTCTCTCCTCTTTACAGTCACCTCAAATGTCACACCTCTGGTGAATATTCCTCAGCTCCTCAGACAGAATGAGCCACTGCTTCTCCTGTGTTCCCAGAGAACACTGCAGACACTTCTCTCATAGCCCTGACCACAAGGCGATGCATTGCATTTATAAGTCTCCCTGTTTCACCATATTTTTACATCTTGCTGCAATCAAATCTATGATCTGTTTCAAAGTAGAAATTCAAGAAAAAATGACAAATAAACATGCATTTAATTCCTCAAACCAGAGGTGACTGGATGGCTATCAGCAAGAAAAACAAGCCAACTGGTACACAGCCAAGAGTCAGAAACATGGCGTACCTGATAGGTCATTATATTAACAGGTTCTTCTTTTTTCTGCTCTGGAGGTCCTTGACTCTGCAATAGATTTCGTACTGTTTCTTCCATCCTACAAAACAAAAACATGAAACATTTGTTAAAGGTTTCCTATTAGCACCAGTTTGTTCTAGTTCATAGAAATCACTTTTCAGGGTATATCTCCTACACTTAGGCCAGGAAATAATTTGTTTTCTCTTTATCCTCTATTCTAAAATCTGTCATGAAGTCCTTCATAATCATTCATCAGAATGTATGTCTCTGGGTTCTTTTTCTCCTTACCAGCTAGGTCCCCACCCTTGGCCTTAGACATCTGCACTCCTGCACATGTCTCCTAACATTCCTCTTCATTTTCAATCACTCCCTTTTAATTCAGTACAATGCCATCACATTAATCTTCCTGAAGCACTACTTTGATTTTTTAAAATCAATTTTCAAAGTTAACAGATACCACATAAATGCATTCTCTCCATTAATATACTGTCATGTCTTTCCTTGGTGGCCTTTGTATGTCAGCAAAGACTTGCTTCATTCTTCTTAACTAATTCCTAGCATATTTGATGGTGTTAATCCATCATAGGTTATTTAGCCATTCCCCTACTGAGGGAATTTAAATTGCTTCACAATTTTTGCTAATTCAGACAATTAGCATCTTTTCATATACAATTTTGTACACTTTTATGGATATTTCCATAGGTTATATCACGATGTGTCACATCCTGCTTTGCTTTAAATACTCACTTCCCAGGGTCTCCCATTGCCTCAAAGTAATACCTGTTTCCATTTCTAGACATTTGCTTATTGCATTACTACCATTGGATGCCAGCTTCCTTTCATCTTCCCATATTCCATACATTCTTTCCAAATATCCCCCAAGTTCCACTTCCAAAGATACCTCCTAATTAACCTGAATACTTTTGCCTTATACCTTAAATCATTCATTCAATCACCTAAAACATCTCATTTTAATGGTCAATATTCCCTATACTCTTGTTTCATCTTTTGGAGTACATGACAACATTCAATAGAAGACTGCCATATTTCTATATGTATTCCCCCTTTGTGCGTAAAGTAAGTGCTCACTAGACAGTTCACATTCACCAATTCATTTTAAAATGATGAAGTCTTTACTCTATGCTAGGCATTCACAAAATATATTAAGACTGTTAGAATGACTTTGTCCTTGGGGCCTGTCCATGAAGATTCCAAGGCCAGAACTCAACACGCTGAGCATAATACACTCTTGCCCTGGACCTGAGTTGGTTTTCTTTTCCAGTCCCAACTTGAAATGTGTATTTCAGTGACTCAGTATGATACTAGTATAAGAGAGTTGTGGGGAAAAGCAGGATGATCCAACTTCTCCCTCTTACTTCCAATGTGACAACTAAGGGCTCTAGAACATCTATAAATCCCATGACAGGGAAGGGTCATTACAGTGACCAGGACAACCTAGTTTCAAATGCTAATCTTTCTAGCATTTGACTTCTAACTACTTAACAACAAGAGTAAAGAAACTGAATAAACTGGCACATCCAAACCTGGGTTATTGAGGAAATTCTGCCTTCACAGGGAATGGCAGAAGGGGGATGGATTCAGGCTTTGCAGATGATAGCAGACACTGGTTGTGTGTGCTAAAAAAATGTTGATTTGTGACCTCACATTTATACATTTCTTCCCACAGCCAGCTGGACAAGAAGAGGCTGTTCCTTATATTTCTACAAGTTTTACATTATTAATAATAACTCAAAATTGAATAACACTTTTAATTTGCCAGAGAACTGTCATCTATTAATCATTTATGTATAAATATGTACATATATAAATATGTATAAATATGAATATATAAATATGAATAAATAAATACATAAATATGTATTTGTACATATGTAAATATGTATGTAATATATACATATATATGTGTATAGTTTACATAATGTAAATTATATATAATGATATTTTAAAAGTATTTATACCCTTTTTAATTCATTTTTATAAAATGAATTAATTCATTTAAAATATATACATACATATACTTTTAAAATATCATGTAATACATGTACATATACTTTTAAAATATCATTATATCTATTTGGTAAATGAGAAAGCTGAGGCACAGAAAGGTTAGGTAGCTAACTGAAGGAATCATGGTTAGTTGGATAGGGAGTTAGGATTAAACTATTTACACTGACCTGAATACAGTAGTCTCTTTCACTTGACCTCATTGACATTTGGGAAATTACTATAAATGATGAGAGAGTTCATTTTATGTATACAACCTCTTGCGTGTTGTAGATTTTCCATGACATTTGCCAAATCTATCATAAACAAAGACAGTAATAATAATGGTTCTTAAACTTGCCTAACCTACTAGCGCACCACCAGTCAGAGACTAGTCCTGTGGCTTTCCAATGTGCATTATAGTCATGTGCTGCATTTATGGTGTCAATGACGTTTTGGTGAACAACAGACTGCATATATGATGGTGGTCTCCTAAGATCTTATTAGCTAGTTACACCACAGCTGTTTTAGTTTGTGTGGCATACTCTATGATGTTTGCACCATGATGAAATTACCTAAAGATGCCCTCCCCATCAAGCAATGCAGGACTACAGCAGCCTACTTTCTTCTCATTTAAGCAAAGAAGCTGAATGCCTTATTTTGATCTTGAGTTTGTTCATTTATGAACACCTGGACTAAATGTGACCCAGTAGTTAGAAGTCAGTTAAAATAAAACATGCCACCTTCTTCATTCATTTAAAATATAATTTTGTCTCAGTCAGTGCATATCTTGCAGAATTATCTCTGTAGTTAGAAGCTCCATGTATAAGACACTGGATCAAAAAGAAAAACACACATTCACCTTTCCCCATTCTTCTTGGCTTTATACTTTATAAGAAGAGGAAAAAGTAGGGATGGATAGGAAATTGTTAATCTTAAGAAGTCCAGAACTATCAGTAACACTGTGAACACTTTTCTGGCTCTGCCCTATGTGAATTAAAGCCAGTTTCATCTCTGACCTACAGTTTAGAACAGAGGAACAGGAACCCATTCCAATCTGTAGTGAAAAAATCAAGCTGCAGTGCCTTTTTATAACCTTTATTAATCTGATCACAGAAACAATGCTTCAAATCTAGTGAGAATAACTATTATTTATTCCCTGGTAACATCTTTTCATTTTCATTTAGCAAACCTCTATTTGCTTAAAAATCAGAGACCATGAAGAATTGTCCATTAGCATTTGATGCCCAATGACATGTTGTTTCATTTCCTTTTTTTTTTTTTTTTTGGTACTGCAGATTGAACTCAAGGGCACTCAACCACTGAGCCACATCCCCAGTCCAATTTTGTGTTTGATTTAGAAACAGAGTCTCACTGAGTTACTTAGCACCTCTTCATTGCTGAGACTGGCTTTGAACTCACAATTCTCCTGTCTCAGCCTCCCAAAATGCTGGGATTACAGGCGTGCACCACTGAGCATGGCTTCATTTCATTATTTTGATAACTGATATGAGGGTTGGCATTATCAGTCAGCACATGGTACACCTACAGCCTCCCTTTTCTATGTTAGATTATTTGTTTCTAAGTGGCTGCTAGGTGTGAATTATCATTAAACACTAACCTTAATCAGTGGGTTCTGGCTCTCCCCAATTTGGACACTGAGTCCTCTTTTTCCTAAATATTGGTAAAGTCAGTGATATAACTAAAAACATATAGAATAAATTTATACCTAGTGAGATACAATAAGTTTTAATGTACATGAAGTGAACTTTCATTTTTA
Source organism: Geosciurus inauris (assembly GCA_004024805.1). NCBI lineage: Eukaryota > Metazoa > Chordata > Mammalia > Rodentia > Sciuridae > Geosciurus > Geosciurus inauris. The sequence goes on from PVHX01006080.1 coordinate 88,285, forward strand.
AAGTCAACTTTAAGGCAAGCCAGAGAAATAAGTCAAATGCCTATGCAAACAGCATGTTTCAGGTCATAAAGGTAAAAATTCAGGAGTTTTTATTAAAAATGAATAACATTTATTAAGTACACATTAGTTAATGAATAAATAATATAGTATTTCCTCTGAAGGAAGCAAAACCCTATAGTTGTTGCTTAAGAAGAGTGCTAGCTTAAAATGAGGGAAATAGGACATTAGATAATATTGCATAAGAAAAGTAAATTCAAAACCTTACAAGAGCAGGATTAATCAGCAATGAGCCACTGCAACATAGTTTTCTCCCTGCTGACAGGGGTCCACCTTTGCTAGTGTCCCCCCTCTAAAGTGCAGATGATAGGGTACTTGTCATTGTGTCAACCCCAATGTCTGACAGTTGGGGCCTCTCTAGACACCAAAGAACATTCCTTCTGGAAGGAAATGTTCAAACATCATAATTCCCTGAATCCCAAGAAAACACCTAATCATATAGGGCCTGATAACATCAGGGGAATTATTCATACTCATAGACTATGACTTAGACCCTGAAGATATTGACTCAATAATGATAGTTGTATTAGATAACATTACCCCCAGGCACCTGAGGAGATATTCATTCTAATAGGAAAGACTGTGAGCTTTCCCGCATCCCTTCCTCCCAAGATCAAGCCCTCTATCTCCCTAATGATGCTTGAAGGAATTGATCAGAACATTAGACTGAAGTATTCTTTTGGGAGTCCTATCATCAAGTCCTCAGTTGAGTATAATCTCATTTTTTTTTGACAGAAATAGAACAAAACAGAGAACAAAAAGCCTCTCTTCTTAGCTCAGACTGGTAGCTGATTGGGCTGTTTCAACTAAAGGCTGAACCAAACCAAGTCATTGTTTTAAGAACTACTCTAATGTATACTTGCTGATTAAGAAAATAGCAATTTAATAGTGAAATTAACAACGGACTCACTCATATTCTACTCACTCATATTCTTTTAGTCCAGTGAGAAGTTACAAGACCATAGCCCATCCACTTTTGCTAAAAGTACATATTACATTCTTTTATTCTCCCTTAACGTGAAGTTTGCCAAGAGCTGCTGCTATGACTTGCAAATTGCTTTTCCTCCCATTTCACTGTATTTGACTCCCCATCTTCTCACTTTGAGAAAAGTGTGCCAATTTAAGCAATGAGTTTCATGATTGAGCCTCATTTTAATGACAAAGAAAGGGGCTGAAGTTACATTAGAAAGAGTGACAAAGGCTAATGTCACCGCAGTGCCTCTGCTTTTCCCTGAGCCTCCTCCCTATGAAATCATGACAATGACATGACCCCATGTGGAGAACGGTACTCATCCTGTAAGGTTAATGGCCATAACGAAGACAAGCACACTTCTCAGACATGCTGTGAAAAAAAGAAATTGTTATAATGAAATATGAGCTCTCTCTTTCACTGGATGCCTATGCAGTAGAGTTAAAAGATTTAAGCACACTATAGCTTAGATGTTCAAAAAGAAGTGACATTCATTTATTTTTATACGTAATCAAACCAGTCTTTTCCTAAACCTTCATATGCTGATTAGCATTAACTTTTGTCCCAAGTACTAGATTCAATTACAACTCTAGTCTAACATGATAGATGTTTAAATAAATTTTACAAAACCACTCAGATCTGCCAACATATAACAAGGGTATTTATTTCCTATGTTGGAATATTAGTCAATAATTAAGAAGAACAATTGTTCTTCCATGCATGAAACATGGAAGAATCTCAATGATAAAATACTAAGTGAAAGGAAGCACAAATAAAACACTAAATGTAGTGCAACTGCATTTGTACTAATCAAACACAGGTGAAATTAATCTATTGTGACAAATGTAAGCATGATTGCCTTGGATGGGGCAGAGATTTACTGGGGAGAGACATAAAGACAGTAAATGTCCTGTTCCTCCCTAGGGGTGTGGACAACACATATGTTTGCATCTGTCAGAAACCATTCAACTAACATTTAAGATTTATGTAATTCATTGTATGCACATTTTGTCTTAAAAGAAAAAATGAACTATAAAATATGGAATTCTAGTAAATGGTACACATGTTCAACTATTTGGTGACAAGACACCTAAAACTCATGAAATGCATCAGAAATACGACAGTGATGGACAGATAAAAAGATGGACACATGACTAGACAGGAGGTCAAGCAAATATATGAAAATGTGAGTTGCAGAATATAATGTGTACAGGGAGTTCATTGTAAACTTATTTTTTAAATATTTTTTGTTTTTCTGTTTTTTAAATAATTTTCATAATAATATTTCATAAATAATTATTGACAAGGTTCACTTACAAAGACCATTTCTTTCTTTGACGAAAATGTTTGGTTTCTCAGTAGGAGAGATGTCATCTCTCCACAGATGGTTCCTAGTATATTCAAGTCTAGCTGGATGTCTTTGTAGAATAGGGGACTTGAGTGTGGTGTCATCTTGTGTCTAGAGGGAATCCCTTTGTTAACAGCTTTTTTGTTGACCTTGCCTCTGAAGGTTCTGAGGCTGGGAAGGCACCTAGTCTTTTTCTTCTTCTTGGTCAGAGCCTGATGTCCTGGCATTCACTTATGACTAAACTTTTTGTTGACTGCTACAGGCTATAGTGCCCTGAATCTTGTCATCACCTCTGCTCAGCTTGTGAACTCTGCTTCTAACAACATGGAACTAGGGCAGCCTGGAAAGGGCCTCTTTTATGCATGAGTGTATTGGAGCATAATGGATACGCCTCTGCCCCAGTTCATAGAACAGAATAGAGTGGTGGAATAGAGTGGTCTTTTTCCAGAATCGTCTACAGGAAACAATGATGTACTTGCCCCTCTCCTCACATAATCTACACCTAGTACTATTTTCCCCTTATGCTTCTTGCAGCTCTCTCTAGCACTGGTAGAGGGGTGCCTTCTCTTGATGTCTTAGATACCATGTCTGCCTCTTTTGCAACTCCAGTTTTGGCTATGTATTTTAACTACACACTTGGAAAGCTTTATGATCTCAATCATCTAGACTTGACCCATCATAGATTGAAAGTAGAAGAATGAGTAATTTGGGTGATCCTTATTTTATATACCTGAATACTCACAATGCCTTATCTTATTGCATATTTCTATTTCATGGAAGTTAAGTATCCTTCCTTCATTCTCTTTGAATTCATAAAGACAACTAGAGAAAAGCATAAGTATTCATAATGAAAATGTAGACCATCACATAGATTTTTAAATAATATATATTACTGTGAAATAGCCACAGTATGGCAGGCACAGTATGATCTAATCCTTAGTATACCTTAGTATACTTAGACAAGGGCGGGTATATTAATTACATGTGTTTTTATATATTTCATGCATGTTCATTCATTTATTAATAAATGCACTAACTGAAGTTTAATGAGAAGAAGGAACTCATTCGAAGTTATACTCCCACTAATGGTATACTTGGTATTAGAACAAATGTATGACTCTTACAATCTTTTTCTTTTGTGCCACAGCAGCCTTTGAATGAACATTTAAGACCCTCTGGTGTTTGGTGCTTACTTGACTAGGTGCCACCATCTTTTGCCACATTGCTATCACATGCTGACATCTGGTTCAATGGACTCTTATTACTTGAAAATGCTGCACTTGCATTTGTCAATCTTTTCTCTCAATTAGATTAAAATCCTTCTAGGTCCAGGTTAATACACAGTGATAGACTCTAGCATTTTAAAATATATTTTTATTATAACCTGGAGAGCAAATAAATGCTTGTCAAAGCATTTAATACCAGCTATCCATGGAAACAAATGTCCTGCCTACAGGGCACTCTCGTGACCACACAAATGCCACAGAAAACACTTTACCAAGCCTTGACCTCTTCTTTGCTAAGGAAACCTCTCCCTTTGTGCTTTCCTTATACTCTGTATCTCCTCTGTCATACTATGATAGCACCTTTTTAATGACCTCTGAGTTTCTTAAAGTCAGTGTCTGTGCCTTGTTTTTATTTTATCCCTAGAAACTCAGTACACCTGCCACTATTAAGTAGGTACTTGATAAGTTCTATTTTGGGTAAATGAATGGATGCAATAGGTTTTTTCACTCATTAATTCTCCGACTCCCTGCATTTTCACTTCCCATACACCTATACCAAACAAAGATATAAATAGTGAGAGAAAAGTAGTTACCAGTACACAATACCAATGGGACTGGGGGTTGGGGGTAGTCACTACAGCCTGCAGCAGTCAACAAAAAGTTTAGCTGTAACACATGAGGCTGAGACATAGGGCCCCTGGTCCTTTGTAAAACAAACCAAATTTCTTACTTTGTTTTTTTTTTCACATTGACTGCTCATATGCTTCAACTCAACTAATCAGCTTTGATGGTTAGTACATTACTCTAACAAGGCCAGGTTTTTGTTTCATTTTGTTATGTTTTTTTGGTACCAGGGATTGAACATAGGGGCACTCGACCACTGAGCCACATCTCCAGCCCTATTTTTTGTTTTATGTAGAGACAGGGTCTCGCTGAGTTGCTTGGCACCTTGCCATTGCTGAGGCTGGCTTTGAACTCACAATTCTCCTGTCTCAGCCTCCCAAAGTGTTGGGATTACAGGAGTGCGCCACTGCGCCCAGCTAAGGCCAGGGTTCTTGATTCAGTAGTCCCTAACCTGGACACCTTTTACCACTGTTAGACTCCTGCAAGACTGAACTCTGCCCAGACATCCCATTGCTCTACTGCCTGGAGAAGAAGAGAGGAGAATTACCTCAATGAAGAACATAATTTGCATTGCCTCTGATGTCACTTGCTTTTCAGTGTCATTTTTCATTGCCTTCCTCAATGACCCATCCTACTTCCCATCTGAATCGCAGTACCCAGCTTTCCTTGAGAGAAAGAGACTAAGATGAAAAGCTGAGTATTTTTCAATTCGAAAGCTGACTAGTTTCCAAGAAGAAACTGTTCATGTGGAATCTTTGCTGGTTTGGAACTGGGTTCTGCCCAACTGCACCAACTTGCCTCCTTAGAAAATGAGTTTCCTTAGCGTTTCTAAGCATGTAAGCAAGAACAATCCCCAGGTCAGTTGTGACTCGGATGTTCTTAACAGTCTCTGCTTATCCCCGCTGCGATAGTTAGGAACAGTAAATCTACAGTGAGGATAACTGAAAACTGCTTTGGAACTGAAACTCAGTCTGGATAAATATTGGAGGGCTGGAGTTTCTTATTTCTTTCCTACATGATATATACTTTTAATTCAGTACAAATTTTGCAAGAATAATACCACTGCCCAGAAACCACAATGCTCTAATTCACTCATGGCGATGCAATACCATTCATAAACAGATCGAAAGGTGCTACTCCAATTTGAATTACTGCATCATATTCACTTCAGGGCCATCTGTATGTGAGCAGAAAGCGACATAAATTTTCTGCAAGGCAGACTTGTGCTGATCCTGCAAGGGGAGCTCACTGCACAAAGAGGCATCGATGGAGAGAGGGCAAAGAAGTAGAGATATGCATTCAGAGATCGAGTCCTCTTTTCCACATGGTGGAAAGGAATCCCTTCAATGTTAACACATGAATCCCAGGTGTTCTGCTCAAGAGTGACAGAACACAAAATTACATTTATGGATGCATGTGTTTGTAGAGTTGCATTCATCTGTGGGTAAGGAGAGAGGGAGAAGAGAGAAGACCCCATGTGTGCAAGTGAATGTCACAGAGGACAAGCACATCTCCCAAGCTTTAACTATCCTGGCCACACAATGTGAAGATACCCTAAGAAACCACCAGAGGTCTACCAAATGAATTATTTCTGTAAATGGAGCTATATTTTAAATTAATGTACAAATTAATAATATATTTTTACTAATACAAAACAGTTACTAAAGCTAATATTGTCTCCCATGTCCAGTCTTAGGAAGTCATCCACTCAGCTCCAAACCTACCCTTTTAATATGTCTCATTGAATTCTTCAAAAATAATGTCATTCCATAGAGACCCATCTTGAGTTCTGTGTATTTTATTTTCTTGAGTAGTCTGATGCACAAACATCTCTGAGCCTGATACTGCTCAAAAAGAACTCTGAATTGCAAAAATGAATACCTGTATTATAAATGTATTATTTGGAGACAGATATTTGTAACTCACTATTGAAAAGTTAGAGGAACTTGGCAGGTAACAGAAAATTAATTTGTTATTGGTCCTCCATACATTTTATTGGCAACTTTTCATAGGAATAAAAATATTTTAATATATCATGAAGATATGCATTAAATTTTAAATAGATATTGTTCTCTTAGAGAAAACTAATGCTAAAACTTGGAGACTTATTTTTCTTATTTTTTTAAAATGAAAAGTTAATGATTTTCCCTTGCCCAAGGAAAAATAGAATGAGGACTAGACAACCAAAATTTCTTCTCTTAATATATGCCATACTTTTGAAAGTTTGAATTTAAAAATGTAATTTAGGCAATAAAATGAGATTCACTTTTTTTTCATATGAGTTTTGTCTTTCTCCCCAGTTGTACGTGGCTCCTCATTAGATGGGCCGTATTTCCTAGAATACCCCAACAGACCACCCTCTTTCCATCCTGCTTCATATTCTGTTTGGAATTTTGACCCAGATAAAATTAAGAATTGAATGACTGGATTGGACTCTATTCTTATCTTCAAACTCATTTTTGAATTTTTGTTTCACTTATCTTAATGATTTTTTTCTTTTGCTTTTTATTCTTGCACACTGACAAGGTGTTTAGTCATTAAAGCATATAGAGGTCAAACCAGCAGTCACCCTGGATCTAAATAATGTTTGAATCAACACTCTAAGTAGCTGGTGTTAATCTGTTGTTAATTTACTTGATGAGAGTGCAGAAGAAGGGCAAGAAAATCTAACTAGTTATATTTGGGATCAAATTATAGTGTTAAATTTTCTGGACGAGAAGGTACAATCATTGGAAAAGGTGCTTTAAAAATCCTCAGAAATGGCCTCTGTAGCCTCATAGATGCCAGTAAAACATTTTTCACCAGGCTTGCTATTAAATTCACATGCTTTTTGTGATGTGTTTTTGCTCTGAAATATTTCAGAGTGGTTTCTATTAAGAAAGCAGGTATGATAATCCAAAGCACACACAGAAAAGTTGTTACCAAATCCTCCCCCAGCCTCAACTCTTGTCAGTCACTATAATCTCTATCCTCAGGACTCCCTAAAGTGGTAGAGATATAGGATCCAAATGGAGATGTTTTTACTAGCTGCATAACTCAGGGAAAAACACTTCCATTTTATGAATCTCAGTTTCACTATCTGTAAAATGGTTTTATCATGCTCATCCCACTTAACTTGGTAAGATGTTATGAAGATGCAATGTAACAAAATATAAAATGATATATAAACTGGTACTTAGCTCTATTTTGGCTTTAAAAATAGTCCCTAAGGGCTGGGGCTACAGCTCAGTGGCAAAGCACTTGCCCAGCATGAATGAGGCACTGGGTTTCATCCTAAGAACCACATAAAAATAAGTAAATAAAATAAAAGCATGCTGTCCATCTACAGCTACAAAAAAGTAAAAATAAAATAAATAAACAAAATAGTTCCTTTAGGAGTCTAAGGTCCTTCGAATTATCCTTTAGTCCTTAGGTCAGAAGAGCAGAAAACTTCTTCCTTGGGAGCAGCAGTCAAATAAGTTAGGCCTTATGCAGGTACCAACTTCTTTGCCTCTTTGGAAGCACAAGGGGAATGCACCCATCTTCAAGCTTCAGGCAATCACTGGCTTGGAGGCTAACCTACTATGTTAGTCAGGATATGATAGGTTGTGCTGCAGTAACCAATAACCTTAACATCTTAGTAATTTAATGACTGAATTTCTTACTGACACAAAGTCTGAGCACCTCAGCAGTCAGTTGTCTTCTATAGGTAGGGTGGTTCTGTGTTCTGACTTCCTAGGATGGTCCAGTTCATGTCTATTATTCTAATACAATCATTAACAGCATGCCATTCATTATGAAACTTGTCTTGTTTTGGGTAACAAGACATGAAATTTTTGTCAAGGAAATAACTCAAGTATTTCCCCTGTTCCATCTTCTTAGCATAAGGCCATCATCATGGGATTGAAAGAGAAACTGGAGAATGTTTTTGAGATATTCTCTGTCTCATGTCAAAGCTGACACTGGTTTAAGAGTCTTTGGCTTGAACTGGTTACTTGGTCCAACTAACTGCTAAAGTAACTGGTAAATCAAATCCCATGAATACTCAAAGAGGAGAAAAAAAATACACACTTGTGCTAATATAATGCCTTCCATATCTGCATGGTCAGGATTTAAGACACCCACAGAACTACTAGTCAGTGATCAGCTGCTCAGCATTCTGCTTTTTTTGGTACAGGGGATTGAACTCAGGGACACTCAACCACTGAGCCACATCTCCAGCCCTATTTTGTGTTTTATGTAGAGACTGGGTCTCACTGAGTTGCTTAGCACCTCGCCGTTGCTGGAACGTGGCTTGGAATTGAATCGTGGCTTGGAACTCACGATTCTCCTCTCTCAGCCTCCCTAAGTGCTGGAATTACAGGTGTGTGCCACCTCATCCTTCTGGAAGTGTCACTCTTGCTGTCCTTTCTCCATTGTGTGTTATTTGCTCCCCTGGTTGAAGCTTAGCTGTCCCTGTTGAGGTTCTTCCCTTACTGCCCTGCTCAATACTGTTTGTTACCTTCTTTCATTCATGCCAAATTGACTGCCAACTACACAATTAGTCTCTCTGAGTTCTCTGAATTGTCCACAGATATGTTCTTTCTTATTGGGGAATTTTCAAATCTTCAAAGTCTACCCTGCTATGAAGAATATGCTATCAAGCCTTCAGTATGACAGTTGATAGACATGTTTTGGTTGCAGCCTGTTTCATAGCAAATACCTATAAACATGGAAGCAGCCTGGACTTGCAAACAAACCTAATAATTTTCCAAATTTTATTAGCAATTGGAGAAGTGGTTGCTAGGTGGTGTTGGTAGAGGAATCCTTACCACTTCACTATCCTCTACCCATTATTCATTGTTTAAAATATCACAGCATAAGATTTGGCACTAATTGGCATGCCTGAACCTTGGAAACTCTGGAGTGTGAAAACTTGTCAAAATTTAACAGGTTAAAGTGAAAGCTAGGGAAAGAGAAGTCAATTTAAAAATCTGCCTCTATGTTAGATGAAAAACATAAAAAGGAGCCATCGAACTAATATCCCTTACACTGGAATGTCACAAAGTGTTTTTTGTCAATCATCATAATAATCTGGTATTTGAATGGAGCTTTTTCTGCCAGCTATTATGAAAAACATGAGATTACTTGCCTGCCTTCCTTATCTATCCAAATACTATGCATCCTCAGACTCATGCTTTCATGTTAACTGAAGTCTACAAAAGTTTCTCCTGTGTTCACTGAACAATATCTTCCCTAGGCTTCTGCAGGAAATCATTGAAGCCTCCTGTTAAGCATTCAGATTCCCTGGGAGCAAAAGCCAGGAACCTGCATTTTCAATAAGCATGCTCTTGCACATTAACCTATGAGAATCTCTACTCATTCTCATGTCCTCCTAAACCACGTATTCATATACTACCTGGCACTCTTCAATATTAAATAAGAATTTCCTTATAGGTCTCTTAGTTTTATGACAATTCTGTAAGTTCATTAGACTCCTATGTATCTCTTAGGTCTTTTTTTATTACTCACACCACACAGAGTATCGGTTTATCCCAAGTGGATAGGACTTCCCTGAGTTGTGGAGTTATGTATCAGTTTACCTGATTTAAGCTATATTTGATGCTGAAAAGCAGAGAGAAGAGCCCATTGAGATGAATCGAGTTTTAATCTCAATGGTGGGAAGCTTGCAAATAATACCTTTTAGAATAAAAATATTTCCTCATTTGTTTGTTCACTCATTTATCCCCTCACTCATTTATCCATTTTGTTATTTGGTAATCATCTCTTGACCGCCTAGTATGTGCTTCGGGCTACAACTTGTAACATGAATAAAGAAAAACTGATAAATGTAAGATGTAAACCATTGCCTCACAGTGTAATTAGCATGAGAAGAGGATGACAGGGAGTAAATATGCCTGAAAGGTCATGAGAGCCCCTCTGGAGGTATAGACACATAATGAATTTTTGATAACTGAGTGGATTTAGCTTGATGAAAAAGGGACTTTCAATCAACTAATGATTTTGCTCATGAACTTGAAATTGCTTATTATGGGCTTTCTGAATGAGAAATGTTCTTTAAGTGAGTGTAAAGTCATCCCTATGCCTATTGAAAGTAAGAGCCCTCCATTTTAGTTTGAGACATGTGCTGGGAACTTAATCAAATTAAATTTTATAGATCATTGTTAGCTAAACTATTTAAGGCTCTTCCTACCAGGGAGCACACATTGAAGCTACTCCCACTGTTTCATGTGAGTTATTAACTATATCTCAGACAATGTCAACTGGGGCCTTGAGGTAATGCTCCCTAGATGAGTACATATGCATAACCATCTCATTATGGTCCATGAACTTCTATATTTATCCCTGCCACTTGGTGATGCTTAGACTTCCCCTAGTCTTTGGAATATGTCCTTCTTGACCTTGGGTGTCTATAAGGAAATAAAGAATAATCACATCAGAATACCTGTTACTAAAAAAGAACTGTGATGATAAAATTAGCACCAATAACTGCGGAACTCCCCAACCACAAGGTTGACATTAAATAAAAGTCAATTGTCTTCAAATATTTTTTACTATGGAACACAAGCTTTAAAACAGCACATTCCTGTCCGATGAAATATATGTTGGAAATACAGTAACTTTAGGCCAATATAGTGTCCATTTATTCTTAAATTGTCAATGGCACAATAAAGAAAGCAGCAAGGATACTTGGAAGGAAGGGCATAAAAAATCTATACACTAAAACTAACTTTGAAAATAAAATTGTCTTTGATATTTAAAAGCAGTAGAGGGAAGCACAATTCTCAGAATATAAAAGAAAAAATAAGGGAAAATGCAGTTAAATAGTAAGTTACCAAATGATAGGATTTTGTAAGACAGAAATGGTTAGCAATCATGTTCTATGTTGATCATACTGCTAGAAATCATAACACCACACAACGATACATACATACACACACACACACACACACACACACGTATATATAACATTAACTATTTTCTATCTTATAGCTGTGCTACCTTGGGATTTCCAAACTGATCAAAGTCCTTTTTCCTCTCTCTCTAAATGAACTTGAGAAACTGTGCTGATCTCTGCTTTATTTTTTCCACTCAAGGGACTTTATATTATAATATGGGTAAACACAGTAGTACCCATACTACACAAAAATTAAAAACCAAACAATAAGCAGCACATTTGACTTGCTTCCTGTTGTTCTTGGCTTCCCCAAATGAAGAACTGTGCTGGAAGAAGAGCAGATTTAACTGTAAAGTGGAAAGACTTTCCTCAGCCTATGAAGCAGAGGGAGAGAGCCCATTCTTCAATAACTGGTCAGAACATGGGTCCCACAGGACTTAATTATCTATATCTTGTTAGGCTATAATAGGGGCTCTGAAATGATATTTCAGCTTTTTAAAAGCAAGAAATTGATTAGTGAAGTTGAGTAAATCAAATGTCAGTGTTCTTATGGGTGAACATGGACAGCAGCCACAGCCTGCAATAGGAGCTGTCGTTACTGCACAGCAGCTAATAAGCATGGCTACTGGAGGCAGGAAGGACTTCAATACAGAGCAGAAATTGGTATCCACAATGACTGGCAGTGTTTTTGGTGGTACTTATTTCCAGATTTTCAGTTTGAACAGAATGCATGATTATTACTCTATGAAACACATTGTTCTTCTTGCTCTGATGCCAAATGCTCTAGGGGAACTCAGTATGTTCATGATCATATCTCAGAGGCAATGTCACTGAGAAAATGTATGGATATGGAGGCCCCCAGGCCCTCTTCTTCATGGCTACTGCTGGACCCCCTTAGTTTCAGCCTTCCTATATCTTCTGGAAATTGTTCTTATACTGCTTTATTCATCTTTTCAGTGCTTATTTCTGTCTCCACTGGCTCCTTTTTATCAGGTAATAAGTAAATTAATATCAACCTTATCCTAATGGAGTCTTCCTTTGTCCCTACTTTCCCACAGAAATTTATCTTTCCTTATTCTCTTTTCCCGACCAATTGTTCTAAAGAATAGTTTGTGTACTATTTGTACATTTTTTTCCATAACAAAATAACAACTGACTCCAATCAGACTCTCATCCTCATTGCCATGCTCAGCATGGTTTCCTATCACCCGCAGACCTGAAGTCACCATAACCAAAGATCTTTTCTGTATCGTTTTGTTAAAGCATTTGCCTACACTGGCTGGCTCTCCTTCCCCAAAGTTTTGCTTCTTTTCATGACTTCCTTCTCCAGTCCCAACTTCCTTTCTGATGCCTCTCTGCTTCATACTGAAATCTCCCTTTTCCTTCATCTAAAGAAAGCCACACTTTGTGTTCAAGACCTCTGCCTTCTGTTCTCCCTCTGTGTGTGGTCTCTATCTTTGTCTTCAACCTCATTTACTACCTTCTTCAGATTTCTGAACCTAAATCTCCAAGCCCACATGTAGCATTCCAGTCACCTCCTGGATATACTCAACTCAAGCCCTGCCAGAGCCTCAGACTCTGCTTATCTGAAGTCAGCAGTTAGTGCCTCTCACCTGGACCCTGTCTAGTCTTCCCTTGCCTTCCCTATTGGGCCTTAGTACTACCTGCCAGCCCTGGGGCAGCACTCCTATCCTCTCTTAGGCACTCTATGGAGGCTCAGAAGTAGGAAGCCTGAGCATTGCATTTGCTCAGACTGCACTGCCAACTTTCAGGTCTTCCTAATGATATGCACTTGCAACATTTTAGAGGACAAAAGGAAGCATACGTTTTTGTTCTCATGGCAACCATGGTAGGGAACATATGCACTTGGGCAATATCAATTTTTTACACCATTGGTTAGACTCTGTACCCTTCTGCCTATCACCAGTCTCAGGGCTGCTGTGACTCTGGTGGAGCAATTCCTATAGTTTCTCTAACTTTAGTAAGCACAATTCAACCTGAACTTGACAGTCAGAGGTGGCCTCCTCATTTTGTTCTGTAACTTTTCCTTCTGTTTCACAGGCACCTATGTCCCTGAGTTAAATCCTTTATTTTGATAGGTCTCTATTTTCCTCACTGATAGCACCATCTCCAGTCTCTCAGGATGAAAGACCTGAGTATCATTTCAACTGCTTCCTCTTTTCCACCAAAATCCCAACATTTCCCCAAAATTTCCATACTTGTACTTTAAGTCTTCCTCTTTCCTTGACCATGTTCACTCTCTCCTATCATGTACAAATCCTCTAACTAGTTCTAAGTAGTCATTTCACCATCCTCTAACATCACTATAACTAACATCATGTTAGTAATCTATAACAATTGTTATCATCATTTTAATCATTTTGTAAAAAACCTTACATGAACCATCCTCCCTGCTCATGGGATAAGACTGAATCATGTAACAAGGCATTTGAAATACAGTATTTTGCCCTTATCTATGGCTTTGCTTTCCATGGTTCAGGCACCTGCAATAAAAAAATACTAAAATGCAAAACTCATGCTGTCCTATTTATAATATATCTCATCCCTTTTTCCAGCATATCCATACTGTGCACACTACCACCCATAGCCATTGTCTTGGATATCAGTCAGGAATTGTTGCATTATCAGAGTTCTTGTGTTCAAGTAACTCTTATTTTTAATGTAGAAATTGCTCTATTTTATTACTAGCTACTGTTGTAAATCTCTTCCTGTGCCTAATTTATAAATTATGCCTTATAACAGGCATGTATGTATAGGAAAAGACATAGCATATATAGAGTCTGAACAATCTGTAGTTTCATTCACTAGGCATTCACTGGGGGTTCTTGGAACTTATCCCTTGCAGATAAGGAGGCACTAATCTGTATTTTCTTATTCATATGGCCTTATTTTCCCCTTTTACTCTTCACATACAACCTGCAGTCAACCATGGCTACCTATAATTCATTTTTGCTATATGCCCTTTGCTCTATTGCTCCTGATGAACTTTTCATTATTTTCCAAACTAAAGTAGGCCACTTTTCTTTTTCCTGAGTGGCTCCTCAAATTCCTGAGTCAGTTCAAATATTGTCAGAAATTCCCATATCCAAACAGATTCCTGCAGCATTTTGAACCTCACCTACATGGCTAATTGCACTCTCAGATTTTGCATCTTAACAGGTGTGTTGTCCCAGTGGTACAACATAGGTGCCACCTTATTTTAGTTGAGTTATATTCTCTACACTGTTTCAAATTCTTTGTTAGGTAAGCTGTGAAAACAAGAAAAATAGTGAACTGAGTTCACTTTGTTTGTGATCCAAACTGGAACTAACCTTTACTGAGATTTGTGTGCTATGGTTTTAACACAATTTAAACCTTATGTATTCAATATTCAATGGTGTACTTCAGCAGAGTGTCCAAATCTCTTTGCCAAATGGCAGTTTTATAGAGACTATTGCTTAAAATTACTGGTTCATGAGATCATAAACTTTCTCATGTATAATTTTTCTACTTCAAGACTTTCTGATTTATAGCAAAGATCTAAAATTCTAGATGGATAAATACATACAGGTTCAGCATCCCCAATTGAAAAATCTGAAATCCAAAATGCTCTGAAACAGATGTTCCCAATGTGGACTTGGAGACATTTCAAATTTCACATTTGACTTAGGGATGTCCAAACAGTAAAGTCTATGTAAACACTTCCAAATCAAAATACTCTGAGATCTAAAACACTTTGGGTCCCAAGCATTTCAAATAAGAGCTATTCAACCTATATTAAGTTGAATCACATAAGATTGGTGATATTTGATCACTTTGATCTACAAAAGTGATAGTTCAACTTGATAAATACATCAAAATAAATTTTTGTTGCATAGTGATTTTTATAGCAGTTTGTTTTATGTATACAATGAACAAATATACTTAAAATAGATAAGTTTTACAGTAAAGTGTTTTAAAAATGACAGCAGTACTAATGACTAACGTTTATTGAGCACTTACTATATATCAATTATCATGGTACAGATACTATATAGATTATTTCTTTTTTGGCTGGTTGGTCGTGTTTTTTTTTTTTTTTTTTAATGCTGTGTATTGAACCCAGGGCCTTGCATGTGTTAGAGAAGTGCTCTATCACAGAACTATACCTTTAGCCACTCTTTTTCTATTAACATTTCAGTGGTAATCATTATTTGATAGATGAAGAAACTGCAGCTTGAGGTAACCCAGTGACTTGCCTAAGGTCACACAGAGCTACTTCAACTTAAGGAAAATTATTCAAGTGTGGCCACTTTTGACCACATAAAAGAACAGCACTCTTCTTTCTCCAGAGGGCTTTTTGACTAGTGGGTATCTACTGCAGATTGAACTCAGGCACATAACCACTGAGCCACATCCTTAGCTCCTTTTATTTTATTTTTATTTTGAGATAGGGTCTCACTAAGTTGTTGGGGCTGTCTTTGAACTTTCAATCTTCCTGCCTCAGCCTCCTGAGCCACTGGGATTACAGGTGTGTACACCATGCTTGTCTCCAGAGGACTTTTGGGTCCCTCATTTCTTGGATCATCCTGGTATTGGTAGGAAAAGGATAAAGATGCAGCAGAACTCAAGGTATATCTCAAATGTCACCTTTTCCACAAAGCCTTTCTTGATCATACAGCTTTGCTTTGTTGTACTATGGCACAGTCCTTTAACTTTCTTCTCCTTTGAGTAGTACTTAGCATATACTAGTTTCTCTCACTCTCATATACTTGTTTGCTCTGTAAACATGTTGAAATTTCCCAATTCAGCTGTAAAGCTCCACCATGGCAGTGAGTTGCCCAGCATGCTTCTTTTCCCAGGGCAAGGAGCACACACTTTTGTTTCCATCCAAACATCCCTCCATCCGTAATTACTGGGTTCTAACATTGCTGGATGCCAAGAACACTGAGACAAAAGGCCCAGTCACTACTCATAAGGAACTTGCTATTGCTTAGTAAAGCATGAATAAATGTGTCAGCACAAACAACACACCAGGAGTCACATGAGAGAAGAGTTAGAATGTGCTGAAGGCAGAGAGGTAGGCATCCTGGCTGTGGGGAAGAGCGGTTCGTTTCAGAGATGTTTTGACTCTATTTTTTTTTTTTTAATTTTAATTTTTATTTATTTTTCTCAAAAGTTGCATTTAAATACATGTTATCAAACATAACAGAAAAAAAACAAATTTTCAGAAGCTGTACACACTATTCACTGAAAATATTTGTTGAGGCAAATAGAGAAAAAAAATTATTACAATCATAATTTTTCTAACTTTGCACAAAATTATAAGCAGAT
>PVHX01006081.1:0-104691 GCA_004024805.1 Geosciurus inauris
AGTGGGTTTGTCTCTGTGTCTTCTATTCTATACCATTGGTCTACATGTCTATTTTGATGCCAGTACCATGCCGTTTTTGTTACTATAGCTTTGTAGTATAATCTGAAGTCAGGTATTGTGATGCCTCCTGCTTCACTCTTCTTGCTAAGGATTGCTTTGGCTATTCTGGGTCTCTTATTCTTCCAAATGAATTTCATGAATGCCTTTTCTATTTCTACAAGGAGTGGCATTGGGATTCTAATTGGTATTGCATTGAATCTATATATCACTTTGGGAAGTATGGCCATTTTGACAATATTGATTCTGCCTATCCAGGAGCATGGGAGATTATTCCATCTACTTAGGTCTTCTTCAATTTCTTTCTTCAGTGTCTTGTAGTTTGCATTGTAGAGGTCTTCCACCTCTTTTGTTAAATTGATTCCCAAATATTTTATTTTTTTGAGGCTATTGTGAATGGGATAGTTTTCCTAATTTCTCTTTCAGAGGGTTTATCACTGATGTATAGAAATACAATTGATTTTTGGGTGTTGATTTTATATCCTGCTACTTTGCTGAATTCATTTATTAGTTCTTAAAGTTTTCTGGTAGAATTTTTTGGATCCTCTAAGTATAGAATCATATCGTAGAGACAGGATCTTGATAAGTTGATTAGGGTCTCACCATGTTGCTGAGGCTGGTCTTGAACTTTCAATCCTTCTACCTCAGCCTCTCTAGTCTGTGGGATGACAGGTGTGCACCACCAGACCCAACAGAGTTTTCATACTAATATAGTTTGTATAATATAGCATGTTAAAGTACTATAGGAGCTGCTCTCTGACATTATTAATATTATAAACATACTGTGGCAACATAATGTAATATAGCTCTTCTGTGACCTTTTATATTAATACAATATTTATACTATAGCATCTAATGCTAATCAGCTAGACACTCTATGGCCTTTAATACTAATATAATATCAACACTGTGTCTGCTAAAATGGAAATAACAGTTGCCCTGTGGCCTTTTAGTAGTATAAAGTATCCATATTACAGCATCTAAAATGAATATCATACCTGCTCTATAGCCTTTAGTACTAATATATCATTTAAAACTAATCAATAGTACATTTTTTGGCCTTATATTTAATAAAATATCCATACTATACCATCTCAAACTAACAGTTTTATTAAATTTAAGGCCATATTTTATTAAATATGGATATTTTATTAAATGTAAGGCCAAAAATATGCTATTGATTAGTTTTAAAGGAAACAATTTGGATAAAATATTTATTTTAAATACCAAGTAAAGTTATGGCATCTGCTACTGACATACCTTTGTACTCTTATGATACCCGTATGATAACACCCTATACTGATATAAAAGCAGCACTATTATCTTTGTACTCTTATGATACCCATATAATAGCATTTGTTACTGGTATAAAAGCAGTACTCTTATCTTTGTACTCTCATAATACCCACCTATAAGATCCATTAGTAATAGCAAGGCAGACCTCTGACCTTTGTTCTGTTTTGATATCCATATTTTAGCATTTATTACTGACATAAAAGCAGTTATCTTCTGTAGTAGTATGATATGTATATAGCAGTATCTGTTACTGATAGGAAAGTAGTCCTCTTACCTCTGTACTAATATGATAGTCATAGCATCAGTTTCTGACATAAAAGTAGCTCTTTCACCTTTTAAGTATTATTATATCCATATTATAACAACATATAAATTAGTATAAGTGCTCCCTCTGATCTTTAATTATTATATGATATGCATACTATAGCATCTAAAACTAAAAATACAGCAGCCCTGTTTTCTATAAAACTACTGTAATATCTATAGTTTATTGTCATAAAATTATAATAAATAACTGCCCTGTTTTAAAGAAAACTAATATATCAGATGTGTCAACACCATCGACCATTTGTCATGAAGAACAAATACTGCAGGGCATGGTGGTGCATGCCAGTAATTCCAGAGGCTCAGGAGGCTGAGACAGGAGGATCACAAGTTCAATGCCAGCCTTAGCAAAAGCAAAGTGCTAAGCAACTCAGTGAGACCCTAAATAAAATACAAAATAGGGCTGGGGAGGTGACTCAGTTATTGAGTGCCCCAGAGTTCAATTCCCAGTACCCTCCCTAAAAACCAAACAAAAATACAGATATGCTACTGTTAACTGAAGTTGTGTTTCCTTTGGATTCTCAGTTCTGCCTCTTCCTCTTCCAGGACCCCATCTAGGATTCCACACAATATCTAGTCATAATATCTCTATAGACTCCTCTTGGGGTTACAGTTTCTTTAACTTTCTTTGTTCTGATGATCTTAACAATGTTGAGGAGGATCTGACTGGTATTTTTTTAGATTGTTCTCCACTGAGGCTTAGTGGGTTGCAAGCAGTGAATTTATAGAACAGAGCTGCATGAGCCCTTTGGAGAGAACATCCCAATGGCATATGTCTCCAATGCTGGGTGTGGAACTATATGTCTTCTTTACCCATCTACATTTCAGTGTTGAAATTTTAGCCATTATATATTTCATTGCATGTAATTTGCTTTGATTTTTAGGAGGGCTCATGCTGAGAGTTTGCCTTGAATCTCAGAAGAGACTTTGTATTTGGATATGTGGGTAATGCTTTTAAAAATACATGGAACTCTTGGAAATAGATTCAGTGTGTTTTACATTGTGAGATGGGCATAAAATTTTGGGAGCCAGAGTCAGAATGTTATGGTTTATATATGAAAGCTCATGTGTGAGAAAAATGCAAGAAAATTTATGGGTAAAATTATGGGGTTATGAGAGCCTTAAATTAATCCACATGTTAATTTACTGGTAAAAATTAATTTAACGGTAATTGTAGGTAGGTAGGGTATAACTGAAATAGGTTGGTCATTGGGAGCATTTCTCTGGGGTTTCTATTTTGTCTCTGGTGAGCAGAGCTCTCTTTACTTCCTGTCTGTCATGTCTTGAGCTACTTTTCTCCTCCATCTCCACTGTTCATTATGTTCTGTCTCATTTTAGGCCAAGAACAATGGAGCTGGCCTGCTATGGACTGAGACATTGGAAACTGAGTGCCAAGTGAAATGTTCATTCTCTTAAATTGTTCTTGTCAGGATTTTCAGACACTTTCAAAAATGATTACTAAAACAATAGTGTAGTATCTAAAAATAACATAATAGTGGCACTTAGGCCTTTCATACTAATGTAGTATTTATTGTATAGTATCAACAATTAATTCAAGAGCCATTCTGTGGCCTTTAGTACTAACATATCAACACAGTAGCATCCCAAACTAATATAATACTGACATGATGGCTCTAAATGCTCCTAGAATATCCATAATACAGCAGCTAAACTGATAGTTGTCCTATGTCCTTTAATATGAATATAATATTAATGCAGCCTTTAAAACTGAAATAACAGTTGCTATGTGGGTTTTTAATGCTAATATGACATTCATACTATGGCATCAAAACTAATATGGCTCCCTTGTGTACTTTATAACTAATATCACATCCATATTATGGTGTCTATAACTGATATAATAGATGAGATGTAAAAACTAAAATTAATATTATATCCATACTGTGACCTAAAACTAATCTAATAGCTCCCTTGTGGCCTTTAAAATTAATACAATATCCATACTCCAGCTTCTAAAACTAATATAGTAGCTGCCCTGTAATTTTTAGCACTAATATGATATCCAAACTATAGCACCTAAAACTGATATAAGAGCTGTGCTGTGGCCTTTAGTACTAATACAATATCCATGCTAAAGCAATTAAAGTGATATCATAGTTGCCTTGTAGCCTGTAATACTAATATGATATCTATGCTAGAGCACCCAAAATTGATATAAGAGCTGTCTTGTGCCCTTTAATACTAATATATTATTCCCATTAGTATACCTAACAATGATAAAACAGCTGCACTGTGGCCTTCAACAATATCATGGTATTATATCATGTAAAACAGATTGCTTTAGTTAGTTTATTTTATTTTTGTGACCAAAAGACCTGACAAGAACAATTTTAATAAAGAAGTTTATTTGGGGGCTCACACTTTCAGAGGTCTCAGTTCATAGACAGCTGGCTCCATTCCTTGGAGCCTGAGATAAGGCAGAACCTCATGGCAGAAGTGTGTGGTGGAGAAAAGTGGCCCAGGACATTGCAATGAGAATCAGAGAGAGAGAGAGAAAGAGAGAGAGCGAGCACTCTACTCAACAAGGACAAAATATATACCCCCCCCAAGCCTACCCCCTACCTGCCTCCTGTTACTACCCAGTTAATTCCTATTAGGAATTAACACACTTATTAACTTAAGGTTTTCATAAGCCAATCATTTAATCTTTAACTTTCATTGTCTCACACATGACCTTTTGGAGGACACCTAATATCTAAACCTTAATAGTCTGCCTTTGGCCCATAGAAGTCCATGTCCATATTACAATGCAAAATACTTTTAGTTCATTTTAAAGAGTCCCCATAGTCTTAAGAGTTCAAGTATTGCCCCAAAGTCAAAATCCAAAGTCTCCACTGAGACTCAAGGAAAAGTCTGGGAGCTGCTGTAAAAATCAAAAGCAAGTTACATATCCAAGTACCCAATATGCAAAGGAACAGGGTAAATATTTCTATTCCACAAGGGATAAATAGGGACACAGAAAGAAAGGATGGGACCAAAGCAAGACCAAAATCCATCTGGGAAAATAAATCCTGTAGCTTCATATTCAGCATCTGGGGGACAAGGCATCCTGGTGTTCTCTCTAAAGAGCTGATGTAGCTATGCTTCTGTGGCTTTGCTGGTTGCAGCCCATATGGCCTCTTTGTTGACTTGTTTCTGCTCCATCACTGCAGGTTTTCTTGGCAGATTTTCCACATTACTGGCATTTTTTATTCTTGGGGGGGTCTCCATTTGCAGCTTTGACTTTCTCCTCACATCTCTACACATTGCTCTATCATGGGCAGCCCACAGGGAATCTGACCCTACAGCTCTTTTTCTAGTTTCCTAGGCCCTCCTTTGAGATTTTGGTGGAAGCCTCCATGACCCCCTAACTCTAGCATCCTGCATTTTTGCACAGCCCGCACCACATGGTTGACATCAAGGTCTGCCACCATCTCAAGCAGTAGCCAGTCCTCCAGTGACTCTTGCTGCAGCAGTCTCTGAGTGCCTAGTTGGCTGAGCAGAGTGAAACAACTTTCTAGGCTACATTGTATAGGCCGGGTGCCCCAATGATCTCTTCTCAAAGGAATTTTTTTTTACACCTTAGAGCCTGAGGCAGGTTTTGTCTTGCCAATTCCTGAGATGCCCTCAAGCCATCTCTCCAATTGTCTCTAGTCAGTCTTTAGCAGCATCTCTTTAGTGGCTGTAATATCTTTGACAACCAAAACTTCCTTAGCTCTAGCTTTATCAGAAATTTTCTGGCAAAACTGCAAGCTTTTCAAAATTTTCTGCTGTGTGTTCTGCTCGTGATTATCACAATAAACTTGACTAAAATCTGCCAGCAATATCTACGCCATTGTCTGAATGCTATGTGGCCTAGAATTTCCTCTGTCAGATTAAGAAATCCAAAACACATACCTTCAGCCTCACAGAAAGCCTCAGGACATGGACAAAATATAAACAACTTTCTAGCCAGAATGTTAACATAAATGGCCTCTAGTACAATTTCCAAGATTCCTCCTCCTCTGAAATCTCATGAGCACTTTTAATGCCTGCAGTCCTATTAGCATTTCTGGTTTTCTGAGCTCCCACAAGAATCACCCATTAAGCTCTGCTTTCAATATTTTAAAGCTTTCATCACTAAAATTCTTGAAATTCCTCTTGCACATTCCAGAATGTTCCAAAAGCTTCTGAACCATTTGGTCAAGTTAGTCACAGTCATGATCCCAATTCTCAGTACCAATTTATGTTTCAGTCTGCTTTGTTATTTGTGAACAAAAGACCTGACAAAAATGATTTTAAGGAGAAAAATTTATTTTGAGGCTAATAGTGTCAGAGGTCTCAGTCCACAGAGAGCTGATGTCATTCCTCAGGGCCTGGGATGAGGTAGAACATTATGGCAGAAATGTGTTAGTGTGTGGTGGAGGAAAATGGTTCAGGATGTTGCACCAAGAAGGAGAGAGAGGGAGGCAGAAGGGGAGAGAGAAAAGTAGAGCTATACTCTATTGCCTATAGTTATAACCTAGTTCATCTGTATCAGGGATTAATTAATGCACTGATTAGCTTAAGGCTCTCATAACCCAATCCTTTCACCTCTCAACTTTCTTGAATTGTCTCATACATGAGCTTTTGGGGAATATCTAATATCTAAACCACAACACGGATACAATAGCTGCCCTGTGGCCTTTAATATATTTACCCATACATTGGCTTATAAAACTAATGTTAAAGCTGCACAGTGATCTTTAATACTGACATACTATCTATATGGTATCATTGAAAATATGTTAACTGATATAATAAGTGTTCTGTGACTTTTTATCTTAGCATTCATAATAGATAAAACTGAAAACATATAAATCTAATATAATATCTGCCTTCTGACTATTATGCTCACATGACATATATACTGTAGTATATAAAATTAACATAAATTTAATAAGGTTTTACTAATATGGTATTCATATTACAGCATCTAATACTAATATAATAGCTGTCCTTGTGTCTTTAGCACTAATTTGATAGCATTTAAAGCTTTATGGCATTTAATATCAATGTAATGTAAATACTATAGCATGTTAAACGAATATAATAGCTGTCTTGTGGTATTTAACATTATCATGATATTCATAGTATAACATCTAAAATTAACACTATTGGTGCCTTGTGGATTTTAATACTCATACAATATTCATAGTGTATACTCATATACTTGAATACTAATATAATAACTGTGCTGTTGCCTTTAATAGTAATATAATATCCATATTATAGCATCTGAAATCAATAGAGTAGCTGCACTGTGGCTTTTAATATTGATGTAATATCCATACTATGTATCTTATGCTAATATATTGGCTGCCCTTTGGTCTTTCATTACTAATATGGTGTCCACAATGTAGCATTTCAAACTAATATGATAGCTACCTTTTGGCTTTATAACTATGATAATATACATACTAGAGCATCTAAAACACATCTATTAGCTGACCTGTAAACTCTAATATTAATATAATTTCTGTCATATAGCTTACAACACTAATATAATAGCTGCACCATGGCCTTTCTAACACTAAAAAAATTAGTAAAATTAATGATTTTAATTGGCTCATAATGTTATATTTATACTATGGCCCATTAAACTAATATAATCACAGTAAAAACTTGGTTTCAAAGGGAAAAGTTTCAAAGGAAAAGGACTATGTTTGAAACTGGATGAAAGGCTATTTTTGTTACATTCTAACTAAGAAGTTTGTCTGTATTTTGTTTGTCTATGTTCTGAGACTTTCTGTGAGGCTGAATTTAAAGGTGATGGAGTAATTAATCTGGCAGAGGAAATTTCAAGGCAACACAGCATTCAGGCAGTGACAAGAATATTGCCTGCAGCTTTTAGCCAAATTTACAGTAGTCAGGATCAGAAACCAGGGCAGAAAGAAAGAACAACTTGCAGTTTGGCCAGAAAAGTCTGAGTCAACTGTGAATAATGAAGTTGTGATTGCTAAAGACATTACAACCACTAAAGAGATGCTAAATACTTAACCAGAGATGAGAGGATAGAAGACTTGAGTGCATCTCAGATATTGGCAAGACCATCCCCATTTCAAGCTCAAAGTTTTAAAAATAAAAACTACTTTGAGAAAAGGCCAGTGAGGCACCCTGCTTGCACCAGGGGATCTAGAAAGTTATTTCACCATGCTAAGGTGCCTAGGCATTCAGAGTTGTTGCAGCCATGGTCTCAGGGGTCTTGGCTACTGTTTAAGATGGGGGCAACCACCATTTGGTGCTGGTTCTGCAGGGCTGCAGGATGCTGGAGTTGGGGTGTCATGGAGGCTTCCACTGAGATTTCAAAGCAAAGCCTGGGAGGTCTTGCACAGTGTTGATTGGTTTGGATTCCCTGCAGGCAGCCCCTGAGAGGATGAAGGAAACTGAAGCTGTAGCATAGACCTTTAACATTAAGATGCTACTGTCGTTGAACAACTGCCAAGGAAACCTGCAGGATTTGAGCAGAGATAAGCCAAGCAGAGACCATGTGAACTGCTATTAACAAAGCCATTGGGGTGGAGCTGCATAAGCCCTTTGGAGAGATCATAACTATGTCATGTGCCCCAGATATGCTGGATATGGAACTATAGATCTTGTTTGGCCAGCTGGATTTTGGTCTTATTTTGGTCCCATACTTTCTTTCTATGTCCCTATTTCTCCCTTGTGGAATGGAAATGTTTGATCTGTGCTATTATATATTGGAAGTATGTAGCTCGTTTTTGATTTTTGCTGAGAGTTTGCCTTAGTCTCAGAAGAGACTTTGGAGTTGGACTTTTGGGGAGTGCTGGAACTGTTAAGAACACGTGGACTCGAAGAGATAAACTCAATATATTTTGCATTGTGAGACGGACATGTATTTTGTGGGGCCAGGTGCCAGATGTTATGATTTAGATCTGAAGTGTCAACCAAAACTCAGGTTTGAGAGAAGGAAGGAAAGTTTAAAGGTGAAATAAATGGGTTCTGAGAGTTTTAGCCTAATCACTGCGTTGATCCAGTGACAGGGTTTAACTGAGTGGTATCTGTAGGAAGCTGGTATGTGGCTGGAGAAGTTGGGTCACTGGGGGCACTTCTTTGGGGTGTATATTAGTCCCTGGTGAATAGAGGTCTCCATGTGCTTCTTATTTGTCATGTCCGGATTTGCTTTCCACCTCCACCGCCTTTTGGCCATGGTGTTCTGCCTCACTTCAGGCCAAGAGCAATGGAATTGGCCATCTATGGACAAAGACCCTGAATACTGTGTGTGCCAAATAAAATGTCCATTCTCTAAAATTGTTTTTGTCAGGAATTTTAGACATAGTGCCAAAAAAAAAAAAAAAAAAAAAAAGCTTATGAAAACAATACTGTTCTATCTAGAAATAATATAATAGTGGCCCTTTGGCCTTTTATACTACTATAATATCCATAGTATAGCATGCTGAGGCAGGAAGATCATAAGTTCAAAGCCAGCCTCAGCAATTTAGCAAAGCCCTAAAAAACTTAGCAATACTTGTCTCCAAATAATAAATAAAAAGGCTGAGGATGTGGCTCAGTGGTTAAGCACCCCTAGGTTTAATCCCTGGTACAATAATTAAATAAATAAATAAGTGCACTATGTACTTTAATACTAATGAGATCTTAATGCTATAGCATCTGAAACTAATATAATTCTTGCCCTGTGGCAATTAATAATAATATGATATCCATAAAATAATACCTAAAGATAAAAATTAGCTCTCTTGTGGTCTTTAATGTTCATATGAGATCCATGGTATAGAATCTAAAACTAACATATTAGCTGCCCTGTGGCATTTAAAGTTAATATAATGTCCATATTTAGGACCTAACATTAATATAATAGCTGCTCTGTGGCCTTTAGTATTAACATGATATCCATACTATGCCATCTAAATATAACAAAATAGCTTCCCTAGGGTCTTTAAAAATAATGTGACATCTATATTATAGCATCTAAAACAAACAGAATAGCTGCAATGTGGCCTTTAATATTAGTGTAATATTCATACTATAGTATCTAAAACGAATATAACATGTGCCCTGTGGTCTTTAACATTAATATAATATCTGTTATATTAATATAATATCTGTTTTAATATTATTAATATCTTTTTATTAATATCTGTTTTATATTAATATAATATATTTAACATTAATATAATATATGTTAATATTAATATCCATACTCTATCATCCAAAACTAATATAACTGACCTGTACTTATATCATGTCTGTGCTATAGCATCCCAAGCTAATACAATTGCACCGTGGCCTTTAATTCTAATGTTATATCATACTATAGCACTTTAAATATATAATACATGCCCTGTGGCCTTTAATACTAATGTAATATCCATCCTACAACATCTAAAATTAATATAAAATGTGCCCTCTGGTCTTTAATATAATTTAATACACACACTAAAGCATCATAAAGTAATATGTATGTTCTGTGGCCTTTATTTCTAATGAGATCCATATTGTAGCATCTTATACTAATAAAATAACTGTCCTGAGGTCTTGAACACTAATATTATGTCCATAATGTAGCTTAAAGTTAATTTTATAGCTGTTCTGTGGCACTTAACATCAATGTAATAGCAATACTATAGCATGTTAAACTAATGTGATAGCTGCTTTGTGGCATTTTCTACTAATAAGATAGCCATACTCGAGCATCTAAAACTAATACTGTAGGTGTCTCATGAATTTTAAACTAATATGCTACTTATACTGTCACATTTAATTCTAATGTAGACATGGGCTATGGTCTTAATTGTAATATCTTAGCCATGAAATTATATCTAAATTCAAAATAATAGCTGCCCAGTCACCTTTAATATTGATGTAATATCCATACTGTAGCCTCTTATACTATTAGCTGCCCTTTCAGATACATATGATATTCATAAGATAGCATCTAAAACCAATATTATGATTAACTTTTGGTTTCATAACTATCATAATATACATAATATAGCATTTTATATTAGTATGTCCATTATATGGAATATAAAACTAACATAAGAGTAACCCTGTGGTTTTCGAGTTAATGCAATATTGATATAACCTCCAACATTTGTATAGTGCTAATTTGGACTTAATACTAGTATATCATGCATATTATATTCTCTTACACTAATAAAATTGCTGCCATTAGGACTTCAACATTAATGTAATAGCCATACTCTACCATTTAAAACTAATATAATGGCTGCATTGTGGCCTTTAATATTAATATGATATTGATACTGCAGGTTCCAAATTGAATACAATAGCTTCCCTGTGGCTTTTAATGTTGATGTAACATCCATGCTATTGCATCTGAACTATGATCTTAATACTAATATGGTATTCATATCATATCATCTAAAACTGCTATAATAGCTGAACTATGGCCTTTAACAGTGGTATGGTATCCATACTATAGCAACTAAATGTGGCATAATACTTGCCCTGTGGCCTTCAATGCTAATGTGAAGTCCATATAAGAGTATCCCAAACTGATACAATAGCTGCAATGTGGACTTTATTATTAATATAATATCCAAAACTTGGCATCTACACCTAATATAATAGCTGCCCTGTGGCCTTGAACCTGAACATGATATTTATACTATAACATGTACAACTAATGGACTCACTGCCCAATGTCCTTGAATTAATCTAATATAAATATTGTGGCCTCTAAAACTGTAATAATAGCTGCCCGGTGGCCTTTAACATGAATATAATGTTCAAACTATCTCTCCTAAAACTAATGTAAAAGCTACTTTGTGGCCTTTTATACAAATATAATGTCCATAATATTACATATAAAACTGGCAAAATAGCTGCCCCTGGCTTTTCATATTATTATGATATCCATATAAAACACCTTAAACTTATGTAATGCCTACCCTGTGGACTTTTACAGTCATAAAATATCTATAGTATACCATCTACAATTAATACCATCTAAATTAATTTGATAGGCATTCTGTAGTATTTAATACTAATGTATCAATAATATACTAATATATCAACAATATAGCTCTGGGCCCTGCTGGGCTCCTCAGGAATTTCACCAGCACTAGGTGAGGTGGCACCCAAGAGAAACCTTGGCAGTCAGTACACCTAGTCTGTGTGCATGCCAGCCCTTGAGGGCCCTGGCCTGCCCCACCCTGCACCAGGTCCCCTCTTCTGGCCCCCATCCTCTGGGTCACTCCCTATGCCCTCCAGCTCCCCACCCATTCCAGGGTTCTCTTGTCACCTCTTCTGTGTCCCCAGCTCTCCCAGTCACCTCCTCCTTCACTCCATCCTCTGTCCTGCCCTGTTCCAGGCCTTCTCAAGTTCTACTAGCCACAGGCTCACCAGGTCACATCCCACAGCCCAACCCTGCCCCATAGCCTGCCCATTGCCTCGGTCCTACCTCTTGCCTGTGGCCATCCTATTAGCCTGGGCCTCTGGGTGGCTCCCCTGTCCTCTCTCCTTCCGTTGGACCCTGAAAACATCAACCTCTCTTCCCAACATCTACTCTTTCCTCTCCTTCTGCCTCTTTGACCCTCTCCTTAGACACTGATGAAGCCACTTAGTTCTCCATGCACCAGTTTTCTGGGTTCAGTTGCATTGGGCTCTTCCCATCCATCCTCAGCCCTCTCCCTACATTCTCAGGCCTTCTGAGACCACCTAGTTCTTTCCTGTCCTTTTTTTTTTTTGGCCCGATCCCTGACTTTTTCTCTTTCTATTCATCCTCTGTGCACCTGGTGCATACTTCAGACCCTGAGATTCACTGCTTTTCACTGCTCCTTTTATTCTGGGCCTTGGCTGAAATCCCACCTTCTGGAGGAGCCTCCACTGGCCATGCACCTGTAATTTCTGTGAGTATGCATTTCTGAGGAGTGCATTCTGCTTGCCAGCTTCACTCAGACCCAGAAAGTTCTTGAGCTATCTGAACAGGTCCCTGTGAATCCAAATGTAGCAAGAGCCCACCTTTGATTAACCATCATTTGATATTTGATCAGTTTCCTCACCTTCCACATTCCCCAGTTGATGCCTAATCACCCTGATACTTATCATATTGTTCTCCCTACCCAGGTGATAATCATCATCCTGACACCTGACCAGATTCCTCACCCTCCCCAGTGGAAGTCCAATCACCCTGATATCTGAGCAGATACCTCACCCCACTTGAAGTCAAACCACCCTTATATCTGACCAGATTTCTCACCCTCCTAGGTGATGTCCAATCATCATGATATATATGCATACTTCTTACTGCCCCCAGTGATATCCAATATCTGACTGGATTTCTCACATTTCCCAGGGGAAGTAGGATCACCTTAATATCTGACCAGACTCCTCATTCTCCACAGGTGAAGTCCAATCACTTCAATACCTAACCAGACTCTTCTCTATTCCCAGTGGAAATCCATCCCAATATCTGACCAGATTCCTCTCCCTCCCCAGAGGAAGTCCACTCAACTCAATATCAGAGCAAACTGCTTGCTCTTTCCAGAGGAAGTGCAATCACCCTGATATCTGACCGGAATTTGGATTCTCACAGGTGATGTCTGACCTCTCTAATATCTGATCAGAATCCTCACACTTCTCAGGTGATATCCAATCACCCTAACATGTGACTAGACCCCTCACTCTCCCAAGGGGAATTCCAATTATCCTGATATCTGACCAGAATCCTCAAGTTCCCCTGTGGAAATCCAGTCACCTTGATATCTGACCAGACTCCTCACCCAAGGTGAAGTCCAATCACCCTGATATCTGACCAAACTCCTGACCCTCCCAGGTGATGGCCAATCACCCCAATATCTGATCAGACACCTCACCATTCTCAAGTAATATCTAACCACTCCAATATTACCCTCCCCTCAGAAGTCCAATCACCTCGGTACCTGGCCATGCTCCTCACCCTGCCCAGGGGAAGTCCAGTAACCCGGATATCTGACCAGACTCCTCACTCTGATCATTGTGTTGGTGCCAGCCCCTTGTCCACAATGGCTGTGGTGAGAGTAAACAGCCCAATTGTCCAAGGTGCTGTCTGATTACAAGCTTGACTGGAATTGCTGAGCAAGAGCAATGAGGTGCTTCATTCAAACACAATGTCAACCTGTGTCTTCCATTGTCACCAGTGGAGACCTCCATACTTCCCTCCCTTAGACTCTGAGCTCCAGTCAGTGACCTTGTTCTTGCATAACTCAGCTTTCCCTCTAAAACCCTGGTGTGTGTGTTTTCTTAGAGCTTTGACCCCAGGCATATGAGGGGCAAGAAACCTGAGGGTCCAGGCCTGTGCACTTATCTCCGGGGACTACAGGTATCACTGGAGCATTAATGGCCCTGACCTGTATCTTGTGTTCTGCCTTGAAGCTCTCACTCTGAAAAGCATGATGCCGCTGGGCTGGGAGCATGACATGGGTCAGGGGTCATCACAACAGGCCCCTTAAGGCAGCATAACTTCTGGTCCCACCCTAGTACCTGGGAAGCCACTGTGTAACCAAACCTGCTAGGCTGCCCCTCAGTCCCAACTAGTGTCCCTGTAGTGGGTGCAGCTTCCCTTAGTGCCTACCAGGAGGGCTCAGAGTGGTTGGATTGAAAGTTTGGGCACAGAGCTGCTAGGGTAGTAGATTCTCTGTTGTGAGGGCTAAATAGGAAAAATACTAGACTATGCTACCCAGAATCCTTGGGGGCCTGAATCTTCCAGAGGCCATCATGGTGGTGGCTGCATGGGCAAAACACTGGACTACATTTCCAGAATCCCTGGGGGTGTCCTCCAGGTGAATGTGCCTCTTGTGTTTCGGAGGGGCCTCTGTGGTGAGGGTTATGTTGGTGGAGCATTGAAGTATACTACCTGGGGGCCTTTGGGGTAGGGGAGGAATTGGTGGGCAGAATGACAGAATCCCTGGGTGGTGGCTGCAGGTATATGTTGGGCTGCATTGGTAGAACACCAGACTACACTACCCAGAATCCCCAGGGGCCTTCAGCTTTCAGAGGCCATAATAGTGAGGACTGCATGGACAGGACACTGGACTACCACTGCTACTGTCCAGAATCTGTGGGGGTGTTCAGGTGAATGTGCCCCTGTGGCTCCTAGAGGCCTCTGTGGTGAGGGCTACATTGATAGAGCACTGAGGCATACTAATCAGCTTCCTTAGGGGTGCACAGCTGCTAGGAGCCTTTGGGGTGAGGGTGGGAGGAAGGATGATTGGGTAGAATGACCAACTACACTCCCCACTTCCCCTGGGTGGCCAGGGTCCAGGTGAATGTGAGGGCTTCACTGGTAGAACACCAGACTACAGTACCCAGAATCTCCAGGGGCCCACAGCTCCCTAGAGTCCCTGCAGTGACAGGGGTGACAGGCAGGTGAGCTGCATTACCCAGAACCCTCAGGGGCCCACAGATCCTAAGAATCTTTGCAGTGAGGTGAGAGGCAGTCACAGGTAGGGTGGATGGCACTACCCAGAACTCCTGGGGCACGAGAAGGGAAGATGTGCAACTTGCAGCCCCCAGAGGGTTCTGGGAGCTTCCCTTCTGAGTCCAGGTTCTCCTTACCTTGACAGTGGCCACTGTTGACTGGCTATAATTCTAAAATGGAGACAGTCCTTGGCAAAGTAACTGTCTCCAAGACTACACTTCCCAGAGGCTTCTGTGGCAGCTTTTATTGCTGGCCTGTGGCCCAGCGTTTGGGTGCACAGAAAACAAGTGCATTGAGCATTCAGTAGTGTGTACCTGCTGAATGTGGTCCCTCTTCCTGCCTTGTCCATGGGCTACAGCTTTGCTTGGAGTGGCTGAGTGCAGAGAATAAAGCTTAGGGAGGCCATCTGCTTGACTTCTCCTCCTACTTTCCTGAATGTCCACTTGCAGTGATGTCACATATAAATACAACCAGACATCAGGTATCTGATTTTTCTAGGGAACTACTGATGGAAGAGGAAAGACTTGAGCTCCATTATGACCTGGGAAGAGGTAATTTGGGTATTTAAAAGACAAAAGGAGGGATAGGCAAGAGTATGAGCTTGGGAGTCTGTGAAATTAAAAAATGATGTTGGTCAATGTAACTGCAATTAGGCCAGCTGTGTTGGTGGCAGTTGTCTAAAAATTGTCTTCCTACAGAGACTGGGAGGGAGGCCTTATCCTGTTTGATGATTGTTTTTCAAGGGAATTTCTTTCAGTTTCTGAGAAAGTCCCTCTGAGTTGCAAGAGAAACATATTGTCAATTGTAAGTCACTTCTAGCAAATGCTTGGAGAAAGGGAAGTCAGGGGCTTGTCATCAGTTGTTGGTTAGGACATAGTTTTCCTGTCAGCCTTGAGCTTTCCTCAGGCAGGTGTTTTAATGAGGGTGGTGGAGGTGGGGGTGTTGCACATATACGCAAACTATGCTGAGTCCCTGAACTCTGGGATTTACTTCCAGCAGGGTGTGTGGACTTTGGGGACAACCATCTGCCTATTTGCTACAGGAGGACTGGGCCCATGCATCCCCCACCAGGAAGGCACCCCCAGACTCAAGATGGCAGAGACAGTGACTGCTGTGCCTTGGGCTGCTATGGGGAGTGCCAGCACTCATCCCTCCCAGGAAATATGCAGAATGCCTAGCCATTCCTGTCTTGGCCCATGGCCTTTTCTGTAGCCAGCGGTACCTGTAAGGGAGGCACAGTTGGTGGGGTGGGTTGCAGGAGGACATTTTGCTTTCTCATATGCAGAACAGGGAGTATGCTAGTGATGAAAGTTTCAGAATCCTGACTCATCCAGCTGCATCATGCCCATTTTGGGGAAATGAACTAATGTCCATGGAGCTTACCCTTGGATGAGATGGAACCTCCTGAGAATTGGTGCCTATGCAATTACCAGAGGTTCTGGATGCAGGCAAGTTGTCCCTCCTCAGCCCCTATTCTCAACCCCTGTGAGGAGAGATATGCACCTTCAGCATCCTAACAAAGAGCCCCTCTCTTCCTCTCTTCCCTTTTCTGGCTTTGCTCAGGCCTCCTGAGAGGAGCGGTATGGCCCCAAGCTTGTTCTACCCTCACTTCTTTGAAGGGCCAGCCTGGGCCCAGTGGACCCAGGTGAGATGCCTTGACTAGGTGGAGCATCCTCTTCTATGCCTCACTGAGAAGCCCTTTCTGCTGAGATTAATAGGAACGTCTTGGCTATTCCAAACTGGATGGCTGAAAAGGGGTCTGGAGGAGATGTGGAGGATGGTTTGTCCAGCCATTGGCTTTCTGGGCTTCAGGACTTTGGGGACATAAAATGTGGAGGGCAAACATTCAAACCATAGCACCATCATTACAGATCAAAACATTGAGTAGTGGGGTTTGTTCCAGCTTCAATGTTCAACATTACGTTGTGTTATAATCAGAACAGCAGAGTTTTGTATCAGTACTAGGCAATGGCCCAACACTCTCTGTAGCACCAAATAAACAGAATCCAAACTCTGGATGCAGTTGCTGCCTGTGAAGAAAGAAGAAGTTGTGTTGGAGGAATTAAGGTGCAGTACAAGGTCCTCCAAGCTAATCAGACATGGGTCTTAGGAGCTGCCTGCAGATTCTCCCTGGCAGGTGTGGCCCTGTGGGTGTTCCTGCAGTTGCCTCCAGTCTGGCTTTCTTCCGCAGGAGGTTCCTCTGGGCAAAGATTCAGACCTGGTTCTTTGTCTCTGCATTCTCCTAAGTTTATCACCTGCATCTACAGGTGCTTCCACACAGAACCAACTTTGTCCTACCATGAGGCACAGAGATAAGGGGAGGCTAGGTGGCCCAGGTGTGGACAAGAGCAGACGCCTTGTGGAGCTCTGGGCCTCCAAGCCATGAATGTTCTGCAGTTTTTCTATTCACTCACTTTCTGAAGCACATCCCAATTCCTTAAGAACTTGGCCATTGTGAGCAGAACTGCAATTACATGCTGCCTTTATGCATACATTTTCAGACCTAAGTTTTTGAGGCAATTGTGTCAACTGTTAAGATCATGAATGGTGAGTCCTATGATGAGACCACATTTAACTATGGAAAACTGTCAAGCTCTTTAAAGTGGTGAACTACTGTACTCTCCAACAGCAATACATGTGAATTCCCATTTTCCACACAATCAATATTGCATTATAAATATTTTATCCATTGTTAGGCACTTGGTGCCATCTCAGTGTCTTAGTTACCTTGTCTTCGTGTCAAGTAGTGTTTGCATCATTTCCTATGCTGCTTTGCCATCTGCATTTCTTCTCCAGTGAGATGTCCCTCCAGATCGTCACTCATTTTAAATAGAGTGCTTGTTTTATTATTATTTTCTTTCTCTATTTCAGATACAAGTCTTTTTAGGTGTGTACTTTCCAAATATTTCTCCCAGTCTGTGTCTTGTCTTTTTCTTTCCTAAATATAACTTTTTCACAGCGTAAACATCTTTATAATATACACAAGATCAATTATAAATCAGAATTATAATTTTCTAAAGTTTGGAGCCCCCGATAGTTTCATCCCACATGGGAGCTGGAGAAAGACAAGATAAAATGGCTCCCATGTTTTATTTAAGGAGGTACCTCAAAGGCAGGGCTAAGGTTTCAAGGGTAGAGTCTTGCTTCATGATGTCTTGCTGGAAGCAAGTTGATTGGCATCTTGGTAGGTCACACCCATCTCAGAGTGGCTGGGCAACTGTAGCAGGTCACCCCATCTCCAGTGCTGTGCGAGACCTTTGGCAGAACTTGGATAGGGCTCAGAATGTCAGGGCTATTAACCAGAGGAAACTTCCACTGGTCATTTCCAAACACCAGATTTTCCTATTCAATAGACTATGATGTGTGGTGGTCTGCACACAGCCCAAGGATGCCTTGTGACAGGTGAGTTGCAAATTATGAGTAGTGAGCAACTGGAGCTACTATTCCTGATGCCCTTGAAGCTCCCTCTTGCCAGGATTGTGGATAATGTAGTCCAGGAATAGGACTGTGGATAATGTAGTCCCACAGTTTGCCTGCTCATTGTAGGGGGCCCAGGAGCTTCCACCCCTCAGGATTGTAGTGATGCAGTCCCACAGTTTGCTTGCTCATTGTTGGGGGCCTAGGAGCTTCCACCCCCTCAGGATTGTAGTAATGGAGTCCCACAGTTTGCCCACATGCTTTTGCCTACAGTTGTATGGAAGCTACTTGTCACAGTACCCTGAGGATGCTCAGCAGTGTTAGGGTTAAGGTTAATATTAGGACAATGGCTAGGATAAGGTTAATATTTTGCTAGCTGTCTGTTGGGGATCCTGGCAGCTTATACCAATTAGGGTTCTGGATAATGTAGATCTAAGTTTTGCCCACTCATCTCTGCTAGGAGTTCCATGGAAGGAGAAGGCCATACGCTTCTCCAGATATCCTGAGGATTCTGAGTAGGGTTAGAGTCACGGCAAAGGTTATTGTAGGTTCAGCATTTGACAAGTTGTCTGCTGGGATCCTGACTGTTTCTGTCACTTAGGATTGTGGATAATGTAGTCCTGTGATTAGCCAACTCCCTATGGGTGATCCTAGGAGATTCTTTCCCCTTGGGAATGTGGACAATGTTGTCATGCATTCTGTCTGCTCACTGCCCAGGGAGGGGGAAGCCCTGGTGGCCTCCATCAGGGGGCATTATGGGTGATATAGTACTGAGTTTTGACTTCTTACCTGTGTCAGAAGTCCTATGGAAGCTGAAAGCCACATACTCTTGTGCCCTGAGGATTCTGAGTAGTGTTAGGGTCAGGATTAGGACTATGGGTAGATTGACAGTGACATTGAGGCACAGGAGAGTGAAGCACTGATAACCAGGGTCAGGGAGGACCATAGAAATTGTCGAGGGAGGACAGAGGAGTTGAGCCAGGGTGACAAAAGTGAGGTCAACTGACCTGAGGAGAAGCAGGGTCCTGGAGGCTCTTATCATATAGTGAGTGAGGGGTGATGTGGCCAGCTGCACTTCAGCTAAGCTCTGCACAGGAGCAACTGACCAAGGACCTTCTTTCCCACTGAAAGGGATTTGGGTGAATGAAATGAAGCTTCATTTCTGCAGTATCAGAATGAGGCATGAATGTTAGCTGTTATCCTCAGATTTGGCCACTGTCCCAAATCTCACCCATTGCTGAGCCACTAGAGCCAACTAAACCTATTCCACTCAATGGCAACCAATAATGCCAGATGACCCCAAATCTAACTCAACAGATCCACAACCACCAGACTTACAGCATTTATAACACAAATCTCCTGGAAAAGACAGTCCCAAGGTCACTGGCTGCCAAACACTGTCATCCCCTCAAACAGTGGGGCCATCTCTCCTGCTCAGTTCCTCTCCTTCCTTAGTTGGAGACCAGGGTGTAGAGAGGGAGGCTGAGTCATAGGAGTGAAGACCTTGGTTCTGGTGGCTCACGCTGGCTGGGCTGGATGCTGTGTCTGCCTCCCTACTTGAGGCCATGTTGGGCTGCATGTTTACTGCTCCCTCCTCCCTCCAGTGGGTTGTGGAATTTCTTTGCCTACAAGATTGGCCCACCCATGCAGCAGCAATAACCAGAGTATGTCTGAAGGAGGGTCCAGGCCCAAGTGATGAGCTGGCAGAAGTGGGCATCTTCCTGGTGACAGAGCTCCCATAAAAGGCTCCTGATTCATGCTCCCCAGAGGTAGGCCTCAAGAGCCATAGGCCTAGACAAGCATTTCTGTAGAATGTGAGTATGCATATTGCCAAATTTATAGACTTTCTGTCTCAGATTATGCAGTAAGTCTTCCTCATGGATTGCTGAAAACTCTAATAGTCCCTCCAGCCTATATCTTTCAAAAATAGCAGTTTTGCCCTTGAATGAAAGAATACCCCAAAACATTACAGCAGATGTGGATATCCTGTCTTTCAGATAGTGTGCAGGGCTTACTCATTCCTGAGATCACCCTGGCTCCAGCAGCCTCTTCCTGGCATTTAATTTCTCAGACAAATGCTGCTTTATTTTCTGAGCAACATCAAGATCCTGACTTTATATTCCACGTGTAATTTTGAACATACTAACGAGGATCTTGAACATCCTAGGTGAGAATCTGCTGTTGATAGCATCAAAGCTATAGGATACTGAAGATGAAGGAGATGACCAAGGTCTCTGGGGTACCACAGAGATGGGGTGGACAACGTGATGAGGTTATCTGGGGTTCACTTTGGAGAGATGGTCCAAGGCCTTAAAGATGGGGTAACAGCATACCACAGAGACAGGGTGGACACTGTGGTGGGGTGGTCTGGGGTCCTCTGTGGAAAGATTATGACCAAAGACTGTAGGTTGGGAAAACAGGCCATAGGAATACAGAGAAGAGGGTGGGTGAAGAAATGTGATGAGAGTGATCTGGGGCTTTTTGGTGGAGAAGGGACCACCACCACACGTGCCCCATCTCTATTAGGGGACACCAACACTATGTCCCTGGGATAGAGGTGTCTCCTTAATCTTGGAGCTGAAGACTAGGAGACTCCAGGCAGGTGCTCAGTGAAGGCAGAATTAGGGAGCACACGAGAAAGGGGCAGAAGCCCCCAGAGCACACACTCTGCTTGCTGAAACAGCCCGGTTATTTGAACACACAGATAAACTTGCTGTTGACCTCATGGCTAGAGGCCAGAGTGAGACAGAAACCTTATAGCCACCTGTGTCCCTGTGGTTGGATGACAGTTATTTATCTGTCCTCCTGTGGATGACATTCGCATGTTGGTGGTTAGGGCATCACAAAGAAGGCTGCTGGGAACATTCCTGTGCATGCGTGCTCTGCAAACTCACCTTCATTTCCCTGGTGCACATCAGAAGTGCGATAGCTGGCCATATGGAGGCACGTTTTGACATGTTTAGGCATCACTGACTGTTGTCCTGAGTGACTGCATCTGCCCATTGTCTGCTTTCCCACTTCCTGCTCCCTGGCTTGGTCCTAATGGCATCCCATCTCCTTCACATGTGCTCACTGAATCCTCAGGCCCATCCTTCATCATCTCCTTCTCATGTAATCACTGAATCCATCTCCATGAAGTTGCTCTGACACCCTGTGTGTCAACTGACCTATGATGCTCAAAGAACCAGTCATGGAGTGTCACATTTCTCTCTTAAGAGATGCCTGTACAGGGTTGTGCACTGACACAAGAGTATTCAGGATGCACATTGAGCACTTAGGATGACTCCTAATGTGGAGACATGATGGTGTGATCTTGTCTGGGAGACAGAGACCATCCTGATGTGTAGAAAGGAGGACTGCAGTATCCTGTCACCTAGCGCCCTTTGAGACAGAGCCCATCCCAACACAGTCCTTTTGCCAGGACCCCACAGCAGCTGCCAGCAGCAGCTGCCATCTCAGGCCCTATGTCTGCCATGAAGCTGAGCCAGCATTGCCCTGTAGCAAGGTGAAGCCTTACTATGAGTACTGTATGTTTCCCTCTTCCTGATCCAGAGCTCATGGCCAAGGAGGGCTCAGCTGGTGTTGACATAAATAGATGAGGTTAAGAAGGGTCAGAGGCCTCATGGGTGGATGTTAGTAAACTGGGAGCTGAAGTGGGGGCTGTTGTAGGGTGGTGTTCTCTCCAGAATCCAGAGTATGTCTTGCACAGGACCAGGAGGTGCCAGGGGAAAGATGGGCCTTGGAACCTAGCAGAAGTGTCTGCATGTAATGCTGTGTTGTTGTTCTGGGTGCAGTGGCCTGAAAGCCAGGCCTCTTGTGATGTCTTCTGGGGAAGCAGGATGCTGCTTGAACTTTCAGGAGCACCCACATAGAAATGAATCTCAGGAGCCAGGTCAGCACCCCATGAGGAGAAGGTACAGATTGTCATCTTTTCAACACAAGTTATAGAACTTTATGTTGAGTATGAAAAATTTCCTGATGGTTTTCACCAAGAAGGAACTGTTAGGTCGGAGGCAGACACAGAAAACCAGACCCACCTGCTGTGCTGCGCGGTGCTGTGCCGCGGCGCTGCACCAACACAACACCAGGATGTTCGCTTGGGAGTCATTTTGGACTGTTTCCCACTACCGTGCCATGCCGCATGGACACTGCGCCAGAAAGTTCCTTGGGAGACAATTCTAGAATCTCTCTCTCCCCCATCACCACCCAGAGCCAGCCCACCCACTGTCGCGCGCGACAAACGTAGCACACATGCGACGAGCGCAGCACGCATGCGCCGAACACAGCACGCATGCGTCAAGCACACCAAAATGGCAGCCCCCAATGATCTGTACGGAAGAAGAAGTGAACTTACAGTATGAGAAGCTCTATGGCTCTCGGCTCATACCAGAAGGGACCTGACATCACCAGCTGCACCAAACCAATCTCAGAGGACACTGGACTCTAAGTCAACACCTCTTCCTGGCCTCAAGCCTGCCTTTTCCGGATGGGGAGAGGCCTTATAACCCTGTGTAACACGAGGCACAGCGCCTTTTTCCCGACCTGTTTGAGCCTGGTGACTGGGTGGGGAACTGGTCCGGGAGCGTATTTCTTAGAATAAAAAGCCTGTGTTGGTCCTGTTTCACTTCCATCTGGTCGTTCGTCTTACAGGAACCACTGCCTTGCTTCCCAGTTTTGTAAGAGCTGCCTCCTGTGTTGGGGGGAGAATTTGAGAAATTTTCAGGACTTGAACGTGGGTCTTCTCACCTTGGCAGCCACAGATCAGAACTGAACTCCCTGTGACTTCTGTGCAGTGAAGTCTTCGCTAAAGAGGGGACTGTTCCACTGCTAGCCTCCTTCCAACCACCTCTGCACAAGGTCATACTCCTGCACCGCATTAGCATTCTGAGTGTGGTATGGGCTGCATTGTGAAATCCTTGTGTCCATGGGGCCTCTCCCTTGAGTACTGGGAAGCACACCTGGCTGGGGAAGGCTTAGGAGTGTAAACAAGGGTGGATTTCTCATCAAATTTTAATTAATTGTGTTTGAGAAAAGGGTTGTGGCCCCCAGCCTGTTCTAGACTCACTCCCTTAAACACCAGCTGGGCCTAGTGGACACAGGTGAGACACCATGACAGGGTGAAGCATCCTCTTTTGTGACTTCCTGAGGCACCTTCCCTGCTGAGATTAAAAGGAGCATCTTGGCTGTTCCAAACTGGATGGCTAGGGGAGCAGCTAGAGGAGGTGTGAGAGGTATTTTGTCAAGCCCCAGGCTTTCTGGACTCCAAGGCTTTGGGGATTGAGTTTCTAACACATAAAATATGAAGGGCAAACATTCAAATCATAGTATCATCTTTTCCGATCAAAGCATGGGATGGTGGGCTTCATTTCATCTTAGATGTACAAATTTATGTTGTAGAGAAACAGAACACTGAATCTCAGAAGTTTTACATCAGGACTATGCAGGAGCACCCTCCATACCTTCCAACCCCTCCCTTCCATCTTTCCCCATTCTATGCTAATAGACTGTGCTCTTGCCAAAGAGCACCCCTTTGTTTGTGACCTTTGGGTCTGATTGGTCCAAGAGTGCATTGAATCTTCTATAGTTTCTGGAGTAAAGGGTGTTTTCTGCATCTCGCTCTGGTGTTTCTGCTTCTCACTGGGGCAGAGCAGATTCTTTACCTACATCCTGGGGCCTAGGGAATTTGGCTCCATGGACCACCACCATCCAGAGAGACCCCATATCGTCTTCCTCCCTGAAGACCCTTTCCTTGTCTTTTCTGGACCCCAACTTGTCGAGCTGGACCCTCGTGGCACCCCTGATCTCCCTTTTAGCAAAAGGACTAGGCAGTGGCATAGCTCTCTCTGCTAAGTTCAAGAATCTAAGCTCAGAATGCCATTCAATTTTAACCTGTGGAATGAAATTGAAAGTTGGGATGGGCATATGAAAGCTGCAGCATAAAGTGTTCCAAGCTTATCAGGGGTAGGTCACAGGGGCCCTAATGGCAGTCACCTTCAGGATTTTCCTGGCCAGTGTGATCCCATAGGACTCTTGAAATTGCCTTTATGTCTGTCTATTTTTCCCCAGAAGGCTTCTATGGGCAAAGATGTGGACTTGGGTTTTTGTGCCTGTATTTTCTTGAGGTTAGTGACTACATTTATAACTTTTTATAAGATCTCTTTCCATAGGCAGCAACTGCATCCTCACTGTGACTTCTTACTGTAAGACGAACGACCAGATGGAAGTGAAACAGGACCAACACAGGCTTTTATTCTAGGAAATACGCTCCCGGACCAGTTCCCCGCCCAGTCACCAGGCTCGAACAGGTCGGGAAAATGACGCTGTGCCTCGTGTTACACAGGGTTATATAGCCTCTCCCCATCCGGAAAAGGCAGGCTTGAGGCCAGGAAGAGGTGTTGACTTAGAGTCCAGTGTCTTCTGAGATTGGTTTGGTGCAGCTGGTGATGTCAGATCCCTTCCGGTATGAGCCGAGAGCTGTACTGTAAGTTCACTTCTTCTTCCGTACAGATCATTGGGGGCCGCCATCTTGGTGTGCTTGACGCACGCGTGCTGCGCTCGTCGCATGTGTGCTACGTTTGTCGCGCGCGACAGTGAGTGGGCTGGCTCCTGGTGTTGTGTTGGTGCAGCGCCGCGGCGCAGCAGGGTCTGGTTTTCTGTGTCTGCCTCCGACCTAACACTTACATTCATTTGATACACTCACTGTAGCCTATGACATTCACACACTACTCTCATTGTGACCACTGATATTCACATAATATCCTCATTCTGGCCTCTGCTATTTACATAATGCCTCTCTGTGTCCTCTGACACTCACATAATAGAATCAATGTGGCAACTGACAGTCACATCATACCCTCATCTGACATATAACACTCCTTCACTGTGGCCCTTGACACTCACATAGTATACTCACTGTAACCTCAACACTTACTTTGTGCTCCCACTTTGGCCTCTGATATTCACAAACTACCCTCACTGTGGCCTATGATATTCACATAATATCCTCACTTGGCCTCTGACTCCCACACAATACCCTCACTGGGGCCTCATAAACTTACCTAATACCCTCACTGTGACCTCTGATGCTCATACAATATCCTCACTTTGAGCTCACTCACTTAATACCCTCTTTGTCCTGAGACATTCATAAAATACCCTCACTGTGTCCTATGACACTCACATAATACTCTCATTGTCTTCTGACACCTAGTATTCCCCATGTGATCTTTGACACATAATAACTTCATTTTGAGTTCTGACACTGACGTAGTACCCAACCTTATGGTCTCTGAAACTCATAATATTCTCACTTGACATTCATATAATAGCCTCACTTGCCCCATGAACCTGTCATAGTGTCCTTGTTTTGACCCTAAAAGTCATATAACACACTCACTCTGACCTGTGATACACATTATCTTAATTGTGACCTCTGACCTTCACATAATATCCTAAATGTGGCAAATTAAATTCAACTAGTATCTTCAGTTGCCTATAAAACTCTCATATTATCCTCAATATGGCTTCTCACACTCACAAAATATGCTCCCTGTGGCTTCTGTTATTCACATAATATCCTCACTGTGGCCTCTGACATTCACATAGTACCCTCACTTTTTTTTATGACACTCACATGATATCCACAATTGGCTTCTGACACTAACATGATATCATCACTGTGGCCACTGACACATAATATCCTTACTGTTTCCCGGGACATTCACAGAACGTCCTCACTTTCACCTCTGAATCTCATGTAATGCCCCTACTATAGCCTCTGACACTCTCACAATATCCTCATGTGACCTCTGACACACAAAATATTCTCACTTGGCCTCAGAAATTTACATAATATCTTTGTGATGTCCTCTGACACTCCCAAGTATCCTCTCTGTTACTCATGACATTAACATAATATCTGTGCTGTGACCTCTGACACTCACATAATATCCTCCATGTGGCCACTACCACTCATATACAAAACCCACTGTGGCCTCTAACATTCACAAAATACCCTTACATGGCCTCTTACATCATTTAATATTCTCACTATGACCTATTACACTCACATAATATCTTCACTGTTGCCTCTGAAGCTCACATAATCACATCTCTGTGACCTGCAATACTCACATAATAGCCTCACCATGGCCCCTGACATTCACATAATATCCTCTCTTGGCCACTTATACTCTCAAAGCATCCTAACAATGACTTCTAACACTCATATAATACCCTCACTGTGGACTCTGATACTCACATAATGTCCTGTGACCTCT
Source organism: Geosciurus inauris (assembly GCA_004024805.1). Classification (NCBI taxonomy): domain Eukaryota; kingdom Metazoa; phylum Chordata; class Mammalia; order Rodentia; family Sciuridae; genus Geosciurus; species Geosciurus inauris. The sequence continues at coordinate 26,797 of PVHX01006081.1, forward strand.
GACACTTTCATTATGTCCTCATGTGGCCTTAACAGTCACATATCACTTTGGCCAATGATGTTCATACCATCACTGTGGCCTCTGAAATTGACACTGTGACATTTGTCACTCACATAATACCCTCAATGTTGTTTTTGACACTCACATGTAACCTCCTCCTAATCTCTCCCTCATACAATACCTTCCCTGAGAACTAGGACACTCACTGTGACCTCTGTCACTCACATAATACCCTCAGTATAACCTGAAATAGTCACATAATACCCTCATGTGTGTTCACTGACACAAACCCTCACTGTGGCCACTGACACTCACATAATATCCTCACTGTGGCCTCTGATGTTTACATCATACCCTGACTGGGCCTCTGACACTGACATAATATATTCACTGTGACCTCTGGAACATAATGCCCTCACTGTGACACCTGACACTTACATAATACTCTACTTTGGCCTCTGAACCTTGAAAAATACCCTTACTTGGACACTGACATTCACATAGTACACTCAAGGTGACTTTTATACTCAAATAATATCCAAACTGTGACTTTGCACACTCATGTAATAGTCTCACTGTAGTCTCTGACACTCACATAATATTCTATCTGTGACCTTATACACTCTCATATGCTCACAATGTGACCTCTGAAAGTAACATCATGACCTATCTGTAGCTTCTGAAACTCATGTAATATCTTCAATGTGGCCTCTCACACTCACATACTGTCCTCACAATCACATAATAGTCTGACTTTGACCTCTGACATTCACATATTACCCCCACTGTCCTCTGACATTTACATAATACCCTCACTGTGACCTCTGATATTTATATAATATCCTCAATATGACCTCTGATGTTCACCTAATATACTCAAGGTGGTCCCTGATCTTGACAAAATATCCTTACTGTGGCCTCTGGCATTCAGTATCTTCACTTTGACCTCAGCTACATAAATAATATCCTCATTGTGACCTCTGAAAATCACATAATGCCCTCACTGTGGCCTCTTGCACTTAGTACCCTCACTGACTTCGGATACTCACATGCTATCTTCAATATTGCTTCAGATATTGATGACTTATACTAAAGTAAGCCTCTGCTGCTCACATAATACCCTCACTGGGGCCTCTTAAATGCACATCACACCCTCGCTGGACATCTTACACTGACATAACACCCTCACTGGGGTCACTAACGCTTATTAATACTCTCACTTGGCCTCTGAAACTGATATTTTTACACTGACTTCTGACACACAAAGAATATCCTCAATGTGCCATCTGACACATATTACCCTCAATGTTGCCTCTGACACTCACGTAGTATAGTTTCTATGACCTCTGTCACTCAAATAATGCTTACATGGACCTGAAACACTCATCTAATAGCCTCAATGTGTCCACTGACACATCATGCCCTCACTGTCCTGTGATGCTCATGTAAAATCCTCACTGTGACCTCTGACACTCATATAATACCCTCACTGTGGGCTTGGACACTCATATAATGCCCTGACTGAGGGCCCTGTCACTCACATAATATCCACATTGTGACTTCTAGCACTCAAATAATACCCTCAATGTGTCCTCTGACACTGGCAGCATGCCCTCAGGTGGCCTCTGAGATTCACAGGATACTTTCACTTTGGCCTCTGACACTCACATATTACCTTTACAGTCCTCTGACATTCATATAATACTCATACTGTGACCTCTGACACTCACATAATACCCTCTGGTGGCCTCTGACCCTCAAATAATATCCTGACTGTATCATCTGACAGACACTTAATAACCTCCCCTGATAACCAAACTTACATAATACCATTTTTTTTTAATCTCTGATAGTCACATAACCACACTGTGACAGTGACATAGAACCCTCACTGTGACCTCTCATATTCACATAATATCCTCATTTTGACTTTTGACACTCACGTAATACCCTCACTGGGACCTCTTAAACTCACATAATATCCTCACACTTACCTCTGACACTGACATAATACCCTCACAGTGGCCTCTGACATTCACAAAATCTTCTTACTGTGGCCTCTGACACTCACATAAAATCCTCAGTTGACCTATAACATTGATATAATATTCACACTGTGACCTCTGAGTCTCACATAGTACCTTCATTGGAGCCTGTGACACTCTCATCATACCCTCACTGTGGTCTCTGGCACTCACTTAGTACCCTCACTGTGACCTCTGATACTCATATATCTTCAATATAGTCCCTGATATTGACAGCCTATACTAAATTAGGCCTTTGTCACTCATATAATACCCTCAATGTGATCTCTGACACTCACATAATATGCTCAAATTGGCCTCTGAATTCACAAAACATCCCAACTTGGTCTCTGAAGCTAACTTAATTTCCTTTCTGTGACTTTGGACACTCACATAATACAATCACTATGGACACTGACAGTCACATTATATCCTCACCTGACATGTGACATTCATATAGTTTGCACTATGTTTAAATATTGAATTAAGTTTAGCATTTTAAAGGAATTTGTATGAGAATATACATAAACATTCATGAATTTTTATGTGAATGTATAAAAGATTATAAATATAAGTGTGTCTGATTCTAGATATGAATATGTTCAGTGTTAGGGTTAGTGTTAAAGTAAGTTTTAGGTTAGGATTGAATAATGTATGAGTATGTAAAAATATATACATGAATATAAGTGTAGAAATAGAGTTAGGGTTAGTCTAGGATTTGAACATTTCTATCTATATGTATGAATATAAATATATATGTAAAAGCATACATAAAATTATTTAAATGTCTGTGTATTTGGATATAGTTAGTTTTATTTTAAGATGAATGTTTACAATTTGGTTTAGATATAGATTATGAATATGTAACTAAATATATATGAAAATTTATCATATATATGCACGATGTATTTATCATGAATGTGTTTGTCACTATGCATGAAAATATCAATTAAGAGATATACAAATAAATTGATAAACATAACATAAGAATATGATAATCCTTGAGGGTAATTATAGAATTAACATTGTTTACCCTTTGGGTTTAGATATATATATATGTTTGAGTAAAAAGCATATAGGCAAATGTATAATATATATAAAAACATATTTGTCAAGATGTATGGTTGTATTTAGGATTTGGGTAGAATTAGAACAGCTTTTAAGTCTTTGTATAAACTTTTGCATTAAGCACCATTGTGTTACAGTTGTGAATTTGGGCTGCAGTCATAGGGATTAAGATTTATTGTTTACTTTTAGAAATGGAGTTGGAGTTATGGTAAAAATTTCTAAAGAAATAAATATGAATATATAAATGAATATGGATAGGTATTTATGTATGTGTATATAAATATAAAAAGTATAAAAATTTATAAATATGCAGTAGTATGTTTAGTGTATTCAGTTGAGTTACACTTGAGTTTAGAATAAAGATTTGGAATTTTGTAGCAATAAGTTTATTATCAAAATTAGAGTCATAAAAATATATATACAATTGCATATAATAATATTTTAAAATACATAAGTGAAAATATACATGGATATTCTAATAATAGTTTAAATATAAAAACCTTTGTTTAGGGGTAGTGTTAGGTTTAATTCTGAGTCATAGATTAGTATTGGAGTTGGGGTTACAGATTGAACATATATGTCAGTAAATATAAATATAGATATTTAAGTAAAATTATATATAAAATATATAATTAGATGTGCTTTTACATATGGTTAAGTGATAGTAAGAGGGATTTTAGGTTTTGCATTAATAATAGAGTTTGCCTGCAAAAATAAACATATAGAAATGTATATATAGATTTGTATGTGAACTTATAAACACATATCTCACAATATATAAAAATATTCATGAAAACAGTTATTGTCTATAGGTAAATATGTTTATGAGTTTATATTTTATAATAAATAGAAACATTCATGTAAATTGTTATAGTTTATATGTATGGAAGCTTCTGTGAGGTATATTGGTAGGTTTACATTTTATTGTAGAGAAATAGGGTTAGTTTAGGGTTTGAACATTTTTATCCATGTATATGAATACAAATATGAATATATATGTAAAAATATACATAAATATTTAAATGGATGTGGATTTTTATATAGTTTTTCTTTTTGATGGATGTTTACAATGTAGATATAGTTTATGATTATGTGACAATATATATTAAACTGTATGGGGAGAAATTTAATTACTGGTAGGGTGTATATATATATGAATATATAAAAACAGAAATATATGTGAAATATATAGAGATATTGAAAGTAATTTTTATAATTTTTTATGAATGGCTCACTGTCAGGGGTAGGATTAGGTTTAGATTCTGAGTTATGGCCTAGGTTCAGGGGGAGGGTTGCCATTGGAACATAGATATGAATATATATGTATATAAATATAAAAATAGAGTAATATATATGAGAATTTATAAACATCTTTTATATATGTTTTTAAAAATAAGAAGAATTGTTATATTACATGTTAAATCTGGGGTATGCCTATAGAAATGAGTATATATATAATATCATATATTTTTATCTGAATTTATGAATTTATTTCCCCAAATATAGAGGGACATTTATGTAAAGTGTTATGATTTACATGTTATAGAGGTGTCTGAGAAGCATACTTGTAGCTATAGAAACATGTGTACAAACATATTTAGGGTTAGTTTAGGGTTTGAACATCTTGTTCCATATATATGAATATAAATATATATAAAAAATAAACATGAAAATATTTGAATAGATGTGAATTTGTATATAGTTATTTTTCTTTGAGATGGATGTTTACATTTTGGTTTAGGTATTGGGTATGATAATGTAACTGTATATATATGAAAATGTATGGAAAGAAATTTGGTAATTGTTAGGGTATATACATGTATATGTGAATGTATATAAACATATATAGGATATATATGTGAAAATATGTATGAATAATAAAAGTAATACACATACATATAATTTTGTATAAAATTCATGGTTATGGGCAAGTTTAGGATTAGATTCTGAGTTATAGCCTAGGTTGATGGGGACAGTTAACACTGGAGCATACATATCAATATATATGTATATACACATGAATATAAAAGTAATATTATATATAAAAATTTATAAATATATATACTTCTATCTATGGATATTTCTAAGGTAAGATTTATGGTTATGTGTGAAATCTGGTGTATGCCTATGGATGTGAGTATATGTAAAATATCTATGGGTTTTTATGTGAATTTATATCCCCAAATATGTAGGTTCATTCATGTAAAATGTTATAGTTTATTTGTATAGAAGTTTCTGTCTGGCTTCTTGGTTGGTATAGGATTAAGGCAGAAAAATACAGTTACTTTAGGGTTGGAATATTTTTATGCATGTGTATAAATATACATATAAACAGATATGTAAGAAATATATATGACAATATTGAAATGGATATCAATTTGTATCTAGTTATTTTTCTTTGAGATGGATGTTTGCATTTGGTTTAGATGTAGGTTTTAATTATGTAAACTAATATAAATGAAAATATATGAGTAGGAATTTGATTACTGATAGTTTATAAATATATACCAATGTAAATAGACATATATAAGGATATATGTGAAAATATATATGAATATTGAAAGTAATATAATTTTGTGTAAAGCTTCATGTTTATGGTTAGGGTTAGGATTAAATACTGAATTATAGTCTAGGTTTAAGGGAAAGGCTAAAACTGGAACATATATTAATATGTTTATATAAATATGAATATAGAAGTAGTACTATATATGACCATATAAAAATTTATAAATATACGTGCTTATCTATGAATATGTTTAAAAATGTGGTATTGTTATCTTAAATGTTAAATCTGGGGTTTATTTATGGAAATGAGTGTATATATAAAATATCTATGGGGTTTTATGTAAAATTCTGAATTTCTATCCCCAAATATATAGGTACATTCATTTAAAATGTTATGGTTTATGTGTATAGAGATTTCTGTGAGGTGTATGGATAATAATAGTACTAATGTAGTAAAATAGTTATGGTTTGTTTAAGGTTTGAATATTTTTCTCCACGTATATGAATACAAAAATGAATATATATGTAAAAATATACCTGAAAAATTTAAAATGGAAATGCATTTGTATATATTTTTCTATTGAGAGGGATGTTTACAATTTGGTTTAAATATTGATTATGATTATGTATAAATAATATCTATGAGTTTGCATGTGAACTTATAAATATATATCTCATATATATGGTCACATTCATGTAAAATATTATTGCATATCAATATGTATAGAACTAATGTATAAAATTAAGGTTAGTTTAGTTTTGAATATTTTATTCCATGTATGTGAATATAAATAAAAATGTATATGTAAAAATATACATAAAAATATTTAAATGGATGTAGATTAGTATATAGTTATTTTTCTTTGGGGAAGGATGTTTAAACTTGTTTTATATAGAGTTTATGTATATGTAACTGAATATATATAAAAATATATGTGTAGGATTTTGGTTAAAATTAGAATTCATATAAACAAAATGTTATGGTTTAGATGTGGTGTCCCACAAGATGTCACACTTGAGGCAATGCAAGAAGGTTTAGAGAAGAGGTGATTGGGTTATGAGAGTCTTAACCCAATCAGTGACTTAATCCTATAATAGGGATTAACAGAGTGGTAACTAAATTGGTTGGGTGTGGCTGTAGGAATTGGGAATTGGGGCATGGCTTTTGGGTGTATATGTGTATCTAGCAAGTAGAGACCTCTCTCTCTGCCTTATGATTACAAGGTGAGCTGCTTCTCTCTGCCACACTCTCCCACCATGATTTTCTGCCTCACCTTGGCACTGAGGAATGGATATAGCCTTCTGTGAACTGAGACCTCTGAAACCATGAGCACTCAAATAAACTTTTTCTCCTTTAAAATTATTCTGTTCTAGCTGGGTGCAGTGGCACATGCCTGTAATAGCAGCATTTTGGGAGGCTGAGACACAAGAATTGTGAGTTCAAAGCCAGCCTCAAAAATGTTGAGGTGCTAAGTAACTCAGTGAGACCCTGTCTCTATGTAAGACACAAAATAGGGCTGGGGATGTGGCTCATCCCCAGGACCAAAAAAAAAAAAAAAAAATTCTTCCGTTCTGATCTTTTAGTTACAGCAGTGAAAAAGCTGAAAAATGTAAAAAAAATAGAAATTGGTATGGAGAAATGGGGTTATTGCTGTGACTAATGTGACCATGTGATTCATAAGCTTTTGGAGCATTTTGTAATTGGTTGTAGGAAATTTGATTGCTTAGCGGTACAAGCTGGAAATGCTTTAGGTTGTTTTAAGTGGAGCTTAATGACTGATTGTGGTGAAAGTTCAGAAGGTCAGAATGGCATAGGACTGTGGCCAGTGAAAACAGGGCTCAAGAGGGTTCAGAAAAGAAGGACTCTATTGGAATTTGGAGTAAGAGCCATTTATATTATGTTCTGTCTGAGAAGTTGCCCGCATTTTACCTGTGTCCTGAGAATTTGTGAAGCTAATTTTACAAGTGATGGACTTCTTAATATGATGGAAAAAATTTCTAGGCAATATAGCATTCAGGTGGTAGAATGGATACTGCTGGCGACTTTTAGCTACATTTATTTATTTAGCTAGTTAGCTAGTTTAACATTTTTTAGTTGTTAATGGATCTGTACTGTATTTATTTATATGAGGTGCCGAGAATTGAACCCAGTGCCTCACACATGCTAAGCAAGTGCTCTACCACTGAGTCACAACCCCAGCCATGGCTAAATTTATTTTGATATCCAAGAGTAGAAAACAGAGCAGAAAGATTTGAGTAATATGGACTTGAAAGGCCAGAATAAAACTAGGGCCAAGGAAGTTGCAGTTGTGAAAGACATTACTGACACTAAAGAAATGCTAAAAACTTTGCCCAGAGAGTCTGTGGGCATCTTAGGAGCAGTCAAGACCACACACATCTCAGACTCAAGGGAATAAAATTGAAAATTCTCTTGAGAAGGGACCAGTGGGAAATCTTTCTTGTACAAGGGGACCTAGAAAGTTTTCTCAACATGTTCACCACCCAGGCTCTGAGGCTGCTGCAGCCAGAGTCCCTGGAGGCTTGGCTGCTGCTTGAGATGAAAGCCACAGAGGCAGAGCTACACAAGTTCTGTGGAAAGGACATAATGCCATGTGCTCCATATACCAAACAGAGAACTACAGAACTTGTTTGCCCAGCTAGATTTCAGTCTTGCTTTGGTCCTATCCCTTTTATCTATGCTCCTATTTTTGTGAATGGAGAAGTTTACCCTGTACCTTCATATATTAGATACTTGTAGATTGCTTTTAATTTTACAGAAGCTCACAGTTAGAGAGAGATTGCCTTGAGCCTCAGAGAAGACTTTGGACTTGAACTTTGTGCAATCTTGGAGCTATTGAGACTATGGGGGTTCTTGGGAATGGACTAAATGCGCTAAATGTATTTTGCATTATCAGATGAGTGTGAGCTTTTGGGGGCCAGGGGTGGAATGTTATGGTTTAGATTTCATATCCCCTAAAATCTTACATGTGAGAAAATTCAAGAAGGTTCAGAGAAGAAATAATTGGGTTATGAGAACATTGACCTACTCAGTGAATTAATCCCCTGATAGGGGTTAACTGGTAACTGAAATGGTAGGGTGTGGCTGAAGGAGGTGGGAACTGGGGCATGGATTCAGGGTATATATTTTTATTTGGCAAGCGGAGACCCCTCTGTCTGCTTGCTGGTCATAATATGAGCTGCTCTGTTACCATGATGTTCAGCTTCACCTTAGCACTGATAAATGGACCTGGCTGTTATGGACTAAGTCCTCTTAAACCATGAGTTCTCAAATAAACTTTTCCTCGACTACAGTTGTTTTAGTGGGTCATTTAGTTACAGCAGTAAAAAAGGAGACTAAAACACATATATAAGAATATATATGTAAAAATGTATAGAAAAATGCAAAGTAATATTTATAAATTTTGTATAAAAGCCTTATGGTTATGAGTAGGATCAGGTTTAGTTCTGAATTATGGCCTTGGTTTAGGGAACTGGTTACCATTTGAACATATATGTCAGTATATATAAACAAAAATATGAATATATAAGTAATATTATATATAAAAATTTATAAATATATAAATTTTATGGATATATTTCAGGTAATCAGTATTGTTATATTATGTATGAAATCTGGGGTATGCATATAGAAATGAATATATATTTAAAAATCTGTGTTTTTATGTGAATTTATGAATTTATTTTCCATACAGAGGTACATTAATGTAAATTATTGTGGTTTATATGTATAGAGTTTGCTGTGAGGTGTTTTGGTAGGTATAGTAATAATGTAGAAAAATATTGTGGTTAGTTTATGTTGGAACATTTTACACATATTTATGAATTGAAATATGAATATATATAAAATATACAGGCCTGCATGTATTAGCTAACCTGCTCTTTGGGCTTCTGTGATTAATGCATTGCTGTGCTTGCTTCTCATGGATGGGCGGGGCAAACCACAGGCTGCCAGACCCCCTGGCCAGTTACCTAAAGTTTCAGGAACTGAAAGGGGACATAGGAGGCAGTGTGATGGTTGAATCTTAAATACCTATAAATTGAATAACTGCCAAATCCTGTTTTTCTGAGTCACGTAGCAAGCTCACCCTCTAATAACCACTGAAACCCTCATTTCAGGGTCGCACTCTAAAGGAAAGGAGAGATGACCCCATCAATTGGCCTGTGTGCCTATTTCCTCAATAAACTTTGCTGCTTCTGCAGAGTTGTCTGGGCTGCACTTCTTGGGGAGAGGTGCGGGTTGGATGCAACATTTGGTGAGTTGGTCTGGAAGCCCTTTTCCCAGTTGCTCCAACCTCTTTCCTTCCCAGGAGTGTGGAACAGGGAATTGATCCTCTCTACCAAGAGGAATTCATGCCCCTTGAGGAATAGGTCATATCTATATTGGTATACCACTAGGGACTCGAGGGCCAAGCTGGATGCAGTGTGTTGTCCCAAGTCAGGACTCCACTTGGGATGCTGGTGGACACCATCTGGTCTGGTTCAGGTTTCAGGTAAGAGCTCATAAAACAATCTTAATATTAAGTGGCCACAAAGGCGATATAGCCTCGAGATCTCTAGCCTAACTGTGGTGTGTTTATTGTTTGTCTTGTCTCTGTGTACTGTCTCTTTGTCTTTTGAAATAATAGGTCAATTTTCATCCTTGTCTAGCTCTTTAGATTTGATTACACTACACTTCAAGGATCTTCAAGGGAAAGCAGCTGAATCTGGAGATACCATTTACTCAGGCAAACTAACCACTTTCTGTTCTCTCGAGTGGCCCCCTTAGGGAACCTTTGATCTTGCTACCATCTACCAACTTCAAGCAATCATTTTTGCATCTTGTCCTGACCAGATTCCTTACATCATTGCTTGGCATTTCCTTCTTGAAAAGCCACATCACTGGCTCAGGAAATATGTCCCTTTTCCCTCTTCCACCTGGTCCTCATTGCCAAGTGTAAACTATCACACAACTCTCCAACTACTACCTCTGCATACTCCTTCTCCTGAAAAAGAGGACTTTTCTCCTATCCCCCCCTTATTCATACCCCCATCTGCCTACGCTCCCTGCACCAAACCCTCCTAGCCTTCCACTCCCTATCCCGGAACCCCTCTAGCCCTCCACTCCCTGCCCCAAACACCCCTTGCCCCCCATTCCCTACCCCAGGCCCTCCTTGGCCTCCACTTCAATTCCCAGGGCCTCTTAGCTCACCACTGCCTAACTCAGCTCCCTTTAGCCCCTCCCATACTTGGTCTGGCTCCACATATTACCAAGCACCAGCCCCCATTCTCCCTCTCTGTCAGGGTCTCCCCCTTTAAGGCCAAGGGGACTTAGACTCCCACCCTTCTTTGATTTATGTTCTGTTCTCCACCAGTGACCATTGTAATTGGAAAAGCCAGAACCCTACATTTTCTGAGAAACCACAGGCTCTCATATCTCTTTTGGAGATGATATTTTAACCCACCAGCCCACCTGGGATGATTGCCAACAGCTTCTCCAGGCACTATTCACCACTAAGGAATGTGAGAAAATTCACCTTGAAGCCCTAAAACTTGTGCCAGGATCCAATGGACAACCCACAGACGATCCCCAGATGATTGATCAAGTTTTCCCCTTATTCATCCGGATTGGGACCCCAACACCACTGAAGGTAGGCAAGCATTAAAGCTTTTTTGCAAGATTCTCATGGGTTGTCTCCATGCAGCTGCTAGATGGCCTACAAATTTATCTAAGGTGAGTGAGGTTTCTCAAGGGCCCCTGGAATCACCAGCGGCTTTCCTTGAAAGGCTTTTTGAAGCCTACCACACTTTTACCCCTATTGACCCTGAAGCACCAGAGAACAGGTGACCCTTAAACATAGCTTTTGTTTCTCAAGCAACCCCAGGCATTAGAAGAAAGATTCAAAAGATAGATGATTTGAAGGTAAAACCTTTCAAGAATTAATAGAAATAGCCCTAAAGGTTTTTAATAACTGAGACTCCACAGATGACAAGCAGGCCAAAAGGTCTCAAAGGCTATAGTTGTGGCCTTTCATGATGAATCAACCACCAGACCACAAGGGCATCAAAAACCCCCTGTGCAAAAAGAATTCAACAATAAGCTTCTGTTATCCCTGAGATGAAACTAATGTGCTTCTTATAAACAGGAAGGACATTGGAAAACTGAATGTCTCCAGAGGCCCAAACAAACAGAAGTCCTTCAATTAATGATGACTGGTGGGGCCCAGGCTCCACAGCCCCCTCCAAGACTTTGGTCACCCTTTCAATAGGGGGCAAAAAGACTGATTTCCTGGTTGATACAGGTGCAACTTTTTCTGTATTCAAACAGGACCAAGGTCCTTTTCATAGAGACACTACTTTAGTACAAGGGGCCACTGGGTCTTAAATCTGCCATTGAACTACAGATCATACGGTAAACCTGGGAAAGAAAATTGTCACCCATTCATTTTTAATTATGCTAGAATGCCCATACCCTAGGCTCATTGGAGGAGACCTCCTTCATAAATTAAATATCGCTTTTCATTTCCATGATGGTCACATAGAGGTTAAAATTGGCCCTGAAGGGCCCACCAATGTCATGGTGACCATGCCCCTAGGAGAAGAATACTGAATGATTGAAACATTAGACTCCAATTTAAACCTGGAAAACAGTAAACTTCTCTAGAAGCTACAGGAACTTTTCCCTTATATTTGGGCTGAATCCAATTCACCAGGCCTAGCCTCTCACTAACCTGTGAAGCTGAGTGTTGCTCATCTCTGACAACATCCTGGGGGCCTTCTCTGTGCCAGGCTCTGTGCTTGGATTCACCTCTTACTATTCAATCCTTTTCTTCCTGTGAGCAGGGAAGTAATATGCATGGTCATCTAGCTCTGTCCCAAAGCCTGAGCTCTTTAAAAGAATTCAATGTTTTACGTTGAGGTAATTTCAGATGCACACTGAGTCAGAAATGGTGAAGAGAGACCTCATGCCCCAGACGTATTTCTTCATCATAAGCCCACCATCAGGCAGGTTATTGGCCTTGAGTAGGTCCACAGGGTTCATGCTAGAGCCAACCATGACCCCAATGAAGTTAGAGGTTTTCTAGCTGGCACCAGTTCTGCATGGAGTGGTGATCTTGGGGACCAGGCCCAGCTATAGCTTGTCCATGAGTTGCATAAGACAATCCCATCCCTCAGACTCCTCTGGAAGTGAGGGACAAGTGAGAAGCCCCAAAATCCCAGATCAGCTGCAGAGTTTGAGCTCCTTCTAAGGGTCAGATTTGGACAGGAGCCAGCTTTTGACCTTGGCGGAAGGCCTGCAGGAAGGTACTTTATTGACCTACATGATTGTCACCACTGGCAGGAGCAGCTGGTGGGAGTGATTGGTGAGGCTAGGGGCCTGGTGGTTTGGTAGTTTTTTAAAAGTATTAATAAGCCAGAGAAATTTGATAAGAGGAATAAAAAATAAAAGTATGCAAATAAAATAAACAGAATGAAAATGGGGCTATCATTACAGATACTTTTATTTTTTTAGCAATGCTGAGGATTGAGCCCAGGGACCCATTCATGCTAGGTGAGTGCTCTACACTGAGCTGCATCCCTAGCCTAAAATCATTTAAGAAAATTAATGGATTTTATAACAATAAATTTGGAAACCTATGCTAATAAAAAGCAATACAACTGTGAGATCACCACAGACACGTGGGGGAATTTAGTACTGGGTTGAAACCTTAGCAGAACTGCATATCCCACCCCGATTCTGCCACATACTGGTATCTCAGCCCCTCTCTCTCTCTGTCTCTGGAATCTCCTGCACTCCCAGCTTCAGTGAGCACTGTCCTCAAACTAAATCTCCAGCTCTGCTACTCACAGCTGGCACACTCATGAGTCCTTTCCTGCAATGTGACAGAGCCTGGGAGGTCTGAGGACAGGTCACCTCTGCCCCAGCTGCTCTGTGAGGTCTGCTTCAGGACAGCAGCCTCTGGCCTGCTCTGCATTGCTGGAAAATCACCTGTCCTGCAGTCAGTGTCCCACAGATGTTTCCCCATGAGTTTCCTTGGCAAAGCTGCAGATGGGATAGATGGACAGCTCCCTTGTGTTCTTGTCTGATGAAGATATTTCTATTTCTTCTTTGGTTTTGAGGGCAGTTTGGGTGAGTGCTAACCTGACAGAAATGGCAGGTGCATTCTTCCCTGTCCTATGGGAGAATTTTACCTCCTTCCTTTTTCTTCTTAAAAAAAATAAAGATTTAAAATTCTGTGGCTTAATTTGACAACTCTCAGTTTTTAATGGGGTACTTGGGTTAGCTGAGGAAGGAGCCTCACTGTGCCCTTTTACCAACTGAAGGTGAATGCCTGGCCCATAGGCAGCCACTGTGGCTGCACACTCTGTCCCCTCATGCTTACCTGGAGGGGTTTGTGTGCAGGTAGGCCAAGGAGGAAGCCTTGTGACTAGGGGCCACCTGCAATCTTCTTCTTTCTTGATGCTCTTTTGTCTTTGTGCAGAGCAAGAAATGGAGGAAGAAATGCATTTTCAAATCAGTTTGTGTAAGCATGCTACTATTCTGCAGTCAGTTGGCTCAAGGTACAATCCCAAGATGAGAAAATAAAGCAATTTGTTCACTTGGTGGATCACTCAGCACCACTGGGAAGGGAAAATATGGGATGCCTTGAGATGCAAAGCTCCACGAGTTCTCAACAGGACCGCTTTTGTTACTAATGGTGTGGAACACTGAAATGTTCAGCAGGCCATTAAAGCTTTGCAACAGTGCATTCAAAAAGCAACAAGCACGCCTCAGCAACAGTGAGGCGCTAAGCAACTCAGTGAGACTCTGTCTCTACATAAAACACAAAATAGGGCTGGGGATGTGGCTCAGTGGTTGAGTACCCCTGAGTTTAATCCCCAGTGCCAAAAAAAAAAAAAAAAAAAAAGCAACAAGTACCTCTAGCCAGGCACGGTGACACACGCGTACAAACCCAAAACTCAGTAAACTGAGTCAACAAAACTGCAAATTTGAGATGAGCTTCACCAGTTTAGCAAAACTCTGTCTTGAAAGAAAAATAAAAGGTTCTGAGGATGTAGCTCCATGGTAGAGCACTCCTGGGATCTATACCCAGGTCCAAGAAAAGAGAGAGAAGGGACACTCCTGACAATACACAAAACTTCCCTCAGACAAAGGAGATATGGTCAGGTAGAAATCTGGAGAACCCAACAACCCAGTGCCACACAGATTTCCTCACTCCTTCATGAAAAAGACAGTGTCCACTGGAAGAATAAGACTAAAAGTAGGAGTACTGGGTGTCAACTTATCCTGGCACTTCCTAGGCATTGGACCTCAAAGAAGCTTCCTGAGACCAGACTTGCATGTCTCTAAAATGAGGATGATTGATTGTTGTTACACAGGAGCATGCAGCAGAGGCCACATCTGCTGCTGTACCCTTCTAGGTGCCATGCATGCACTTAACATACAGTAAGTGCATGTGAAGAGCAATGTGGTAACAGTGCTGTGGGGTTGGCTGGTGAAGTCTTCCTCTTCCACCCACAGCCAAGAAATGGGTCAAGGGTTTGTGCTCAGACCAGCTCTGCACCAAGTTGCAGGCTCTTCTCTTTTCTCAACAGGAAATGGAGCAGGAAATGGGATTTTAGAATGAAGAATAGGAAACTCTTCACCAATAAAACACCTCTCTACACATCCCAATGCCATTAAAATCTTCCTCAAAGTGAACAGTTTATAAAGCCAGCAGCTTCTCATCTCCTCAAGCCATTCTTACTCAGAAAGTCAGATTCCTGAGGACCCAAGAAAACACGCTTCCTTCAACCAGGGTGGAAGGTCTCTTTGGGGTCTTAACTCACAACTAAACCCCACTCCCAGGATTCTTAAGCACTCTGCTTACTGATGCAATGCACCAACAACCGCCTTTTCAAATGGATCTCAGGGACCTTCCTCTTAGTGGACACATCCACGGAGCTTAGCCTAGGTTGCCAGACTCAGGGCTGTGCATCAGGCAAATACAGAGAAGATGCACAACTCTGGGACTGTGCAGAGCTGACACCCCTTGCCTACCCACTTAAGCTCAGGAGTGGGGGCTCTGACACCCACAGCCTGCCTTCTCTTTCTTGCCCACTTCCCTCACGGCCCTGCTTCCCAGGGTCGCCTTCTCTCTTCCCTTTGTCTCTTGCTCTGCTCCTTTACCGTGGACATTTACAAGACATCCTTCCCTAGTTTAGTAAGACTTTCTCCTACACAGGAAGAAAAGAGTATACAACCTATAATTCTGGTACCTTCTGTAATGAGCTGATGAATTGGGGTAGGCTGAGGAAAGGTCAGGTCCCTTCTCAGGTTATGCACAGGAGCCCTCTATGACACTGTGGATGAACAGAGAGTTTGTTAGGGATAGACATAGGACAGGAAGGTACCCTGGAGCAATCTCTGCATGAGAAGGCCACAGGTCAGAAGAAGGCAGACAGTTCCAGTCTGATGTTTAGGGGAATTTAATCAAGATGCTGAAGAAAGAGGGTCAGGAGAAGCAGAGAGCCAAGGTCTGGTCAAGCCAGTCCCTCGATCTCCTGTCTCCTCCTGGGTGACTGGGTTCATTGGGAGTTCCCATTTTATCAGGGATGAAAGCCGGCCCACCCCCTCCCACCAGATGTTCTCGCACCCCTCAGCACCCATGGACAGGAAGACCACATCGCACTAATTCTTGCTCTCTTTTATTTTGGGAGTTACAATGACCTTCTATTGAAAGGCAGTGTGGTCACTAGAATCAGAGACAGCTACATGTGGCCTAAGGTCACCATTCATGACATCACTGGCAGGCATTCAAGCCACCTAGTGCTGCTTCTGGGGACCCATGATTTTCTGCTTCTGTAAAATTTATTATCCATATTAACTTCTTCCATTTCTTTCCTACTTTTTCACTGTGAATACTAGAAATTCCTAAATTGCACACGTGGCTGACCTGAAGGCACTGTTGGACAGGACCCAACCTCTGCTGCTGTCTCAGGCCTGATTCTCATTTCCCACCCACTGCACTCCAGGATCAGCCTGGCTCTAACAGGTTCCAAGGTGCTCCAGACATGAAGCCTTTGCAGCTGCCTCTCTGCTGTCTGGGATGACCCTGGGTCTCTGCAGTTTCCTTGCTGCCCTCCTCAGAGGAAGTCCCTCTTCAGCACTCTTGCTGCGCTCACCCTGCTCTATTTGACTTTGGAGCAGTTAAACTGATCCTGTGTCCTCCACTCGTATTACAGGGAAAATAAATGGACGGGTGTAACAAGGGTTTGGTTTTCTTATAAACAACCTTGGGTTGTACATGCTAGGTGTCCTGACCCCACTCTGACAGCAGAACACCATCTTCTACTGAGCTGCTCCCTACTTCAGAGACCCTCACATAACCTTTACTCAGACGCAGAACCAGATTCAGACCCAAGTCATCTATCTGGCTGATGGGAGCTGGGATTGCTTCAAAAGCTCTGATCCCTTCCCTATACAATGTCTCTCAGATAGAAAATAGAAGGAGCTACAAGGTGCTAATCAGGGTACTCAGTAGAGGAATTAGCTCAGGGAGCATCAAGGAAGGCTTCCTGGAAGAGAAGGGTTTCAGAACAGAAAAGCACTAATGCAAAATATCTGATGTCTGAAGATGGTGTTAGGATACTTTTCACCAATCATGCTGTGTACTTGAAGGAACAGAGTGCAGGTACAGTGTTGTGTGTCAACTAGATAGCTGAGGTCACATTGAGGGGCCTTGGGGGTGACATCTGCAGAAAACTTATCTGCCCCAGCCAAACCTACTACCTGAGGCCTCTCCTCACTTGGGAGGCTACTAAGCATGCTGGGGCCCAAGCTTTACCACATTTTGTTACAGGAAACAGAGGGCACTTGGGGAGAAAGGCTCATCTTTTTTCCTTACTCAAGCACTACTCAATTGACTTCCCATAAGTCAATTGAGTAGTGCTTGAGTAATGGGTTTAGATCAGATGTTTGGGCCTTCCTGCACAGAGGCTCAGTGTCCTCAACCTGAGTAATTCATGTTGTTCATGGTGGCTTCTTTAAAGCTTTCCTGTTGAACTTGAAGATTAGCCTTCCCCTCCCAATCAAATGGTTTTTTTTTGCGTCAACCGAGGGCAATTCCTCCAGCAGTACCACTCAACCGTTTGATTCAGAGTTGCCGGGCTTGAGATGTTATTCAGCATCTCAGTAAATGACTGAGTAGTTTGAAAACTTCTCTGGCTATTTTCTGATTTATCAAGGGTGTCTTTAGACCTAATTTTTCCCTCATCAAATGTTATTTGCTGAGTAACTTCAATCAACTGCCTTGGTATCATAGCTTGCCGTGATTCCAGCACATAATAAATGTCAACATGGGGGGGGCTGGGATTGTACCTCAGCGGTAGAGCGCTTGCCTCGCATGCGTGAGGCCCTGGGTTCGATCCTCAGCACCACATACAAAGCAATAAAATAAAGACATGTGTCCATCTACAACTAAAAAAAAAATATTAAAAAAAATGTCAACATGGGGAAAGCAAATAGTTCGAGCCTCACATTTAATAATACAGTGTTTTGAATTTGACTTCACTTCCATCATACTGAGTCTCACAGGGCTGGACCTTGGCTCTGCTATCTTGACAAGATCTCTGGGGTCCCTGTGGTCTCCCTGGGATTTTCTGTGTGTGCAAGAGATGAAAAGATTTTTAAGATCTAAGAAAAAAGTAATGTATTATCCGTCTTGAAATCCATATTGTATTTTGTTTTATAGGTACAGTAAGAATGTAAAAAGACAACCTATCAAAGACTTAGGAAGAAAGATGTTTTATGTGTCCTGTAGAAGTAGTAGAAGAGAAACCACTTCTCCCTGGAAAGGGGGATATATACATGGCCCCTCATCCACCACAGCAGCCATCACACACCAAGCCAAGTGTGCTTTCTTGCTTAGCTCATATGTGGTGCAGAGTCCTTGAAACAGTCCACCAGAAGCACTGCTGATCTTGAGCTGCCAGAGAAGGGAAAGTTCAGCCCTGGCCCATCCAGTGGGCAAGTCACATCCAACAGCAGGAGTGCTTGAGGACCCATCCAAGAGGCCTCCGTGGAGACAGGTCCCTCTAGACCATTTGTAAAGTAGCCTGATGGGGGGTTTCCCTGTCATCTTGGCATTGGAGGTCTGCCATGGTCCCTGCTGAGGTGGGCTCTCCAGGGAAGCTCTGGGTGGGTGGGCATTGGAGGTCTGTCATGGTCAATTCTGAGATGTGTTCCCCAGGGCAACTTTGTGTGGGTGGGCTTGGAGGTCTGTCATGGTCCCTCCTGATGTGGACTCTGCAGGGCAGCACCAGGGGGGTGGGCATTGGGGGTCTGTCATTGTCCCTCCTGCGGTGGGTTCCCCAGGGCAGCTCAGGGTGTGTGGGAATCGAAGATTTGTCAAGGTCCCTTCTGAAGTGGGCTCTCCCACATAGCTCAGGGTCATGGATGGGCATTGGAGGTCTGTCATGGTCCCTCCTGTGGTGGGCACTATCTTGAGTTTATGTCTCAGTGTTTCTCCTTTAATTTTTCTGGGATTTTTTCCCATAAAATGTACTTTAGCATGCTATGACAGTGAGTGGCCAAAGCCTTAACAAAAGGATTTTTTTGTAAAATTAAGTCCCGTTAAATATTCCTACAAAAGTAAAGAACACAGCAGAGCTTCTTGCTCAGCACATGGGACTGTGGACAAGAGGTTTTTCTTTATTCTTCACCTCCTTTTCCTCAGATTGACTTCAGGTATCCCTAAACCACAGTGGCATCTACAAGTGGAGAAGAAATCTCATGGTACCCATGGTCCCTAGGTGTCCCCAGCCAAGGCATCTCCCTGTGAGGGTACCAAGGAGGCTCTGCCACAGTAGTCATGGCCCCAAGGTGTCTGAAGCCATAGTCTCTTCCTGGGTGAGTCTCAAGATTAGCATTAGGGTCACCTCACTGTGGACATGGCACCCAGGTGTCCCCAGCTGCAGCTTCTCCTCGTGTGGGTCCCAAGGAGAAGGGAGGATTTCTCACCACAGTCATAGCTCCAATGTGTCCACAGTCATGGTCTCCCCTGGTAGACAGCAAGGGACAGGGTTAGGGCAGGTCTTGAAGTTTAGGATTACCTCACTGTGGACATAAACCCAAGGTGTCCCTAGTCATGACATTTCCCCAGGTGAGTCCTGAGAAGGAAGATTGCTGTGAGCACAGGACCCTCATCCCTGGCAGGCAGATGATTCAAGGGATCAGAAAGTAATCACTCTGAGCACTCCCTGCTGGCCACTGTGGGCAGCTGAGGATGCTCAGTGCTCACTGTTCAGCAGCGGCCCTGCGCCCCCTTGTGGCAGTCCTGGTGAAGTTCTGAAATTCATGGTTCTGATTTTTGTAGGCCATAATTTTGGAAACCAAACAGCAATGGAATCCACCATCCCATGGCTGATCATAATGGATAAAAACAGCAAAAAGCCAAATATATGGTCAATAGGTAAAAGTCAAATGATTTCTTATATATCAGCACTAATACATAGGGAAATTTAGAATTTAAAACTAGAATAAGAAAAAAATTAAACCATTCCATTTACAATAGCATCCTGTAACGGTTAATTTGAATTGCCTGCTTGATTGGATTAAGAGACACTGAGGATTAAGGGGTTTATGGGTGTGTCTAGAAATGTTTGGCATATAGGAGAGCCAACTGAAATGGAGACCCTCCCTAAGTGTGGGGGGCACCATCCAATAGGAAGATAGCTTGGATCTAATAAGAGTTGGAAGGACAAGAAAGCAGAAGCAGATCAAAGCTCAATTCTTCTTGAACCGGTCCTTGATTTCTGCTGTGATCATCTCAGGATATCGGACTCTTGCTTCTTCCCTCTTCCAAAGCAACTCTGCTGGTGATTCTCCAGAAGCCTTTGGTCTTATACTAGGGTAGCACTGTTGATCCCTCTTGTTCTGGGGCTTTAGCCTCTTGGATTGCATGGCTACTGATTCTTCCAGCTCCCCAGCCTGCAGATGGCCATGTGGACTATCCAGCTTCTGCTCACATAAGCCAATCTAACAGGTCTCCTTTTTATAATTATGCCTCCTGTTGATTCTGTTCCTCTAGAGAACTCTAATACACACCCCCAAAATTGAAAAATTGAAATGTAAGCTTTGTATTACAATTGCACTTTTAGAAATCTTTCAATGCAACAGAGAAAAATCAAACAAAATATAAAGAAATACAGAAATATTCCTTTTTCAGTTGTTTATATGGTCAAGATGAAATTCTTCAAAACTTGATCTACGATTCAGTGCAACAACACTCAAGTTTTCAACAAAGTGTTTCTGAGCCTAGAATAGATGACACAAATTACAGAAGGACAAAGAACTCACACATCTCTATCCCCATCCCATCAGAAAGCTGAAGTAGTAAAGAAAGTGTAGAACACCCTTGGGTTCAATGCTCACTACCCACAATTGTTTAAAAATGAAAATTTCTACTCTGAAAACTTCATATGAAGCAAAGAGAAAAGTAAGCCACAGACTGCTGAAAATATTTAGAAAATACATATCTAAAGTGGACTTTTTTTTCTAAATATGATAAGAAACAATCCAACTAAAAAGAGGTGAGGGGCTGGGATTATGGCGCAGTGGTAGCGTGCTCGCCTAGCACGCATAAGGCACTGGGTTCGATCCTCAGCACCACATAAAAATAAAATAAAGATATTAAAAAAAAAAAGAGGTGAATATCTGAATGGACAACTCAGCAAAGAAGATATGCAAATGGCAAAGAAGCACAGACATGCCTCTCAGCATAACCTGGCATGAAGGAAAACAGCCACACTGCTGTGATGGCCCTGCATGTGTATTAAATGGCTACCACCATCTTCAATGCAGGGTTGATTGAAAGATGTAGAGCCAGAACTCTTAATTATTGCTGGTGGAATGCATAATAGTTTATCACTTTTACCAAGTTTTCAGTTTTTGTCCAGAGTTAAACATGAGCATACCACATGTTCCAATATTAACCTAAGAATTTAGACAACTGCCTAGAAAATATGTCTTGAAAACATGCTTAAATACAGCATGCAATTACACACACAAGTTCTATTTAGAATGGCCAAGTGTATTAAGCAATTAGGATGTGTCTCCACAGTTACATGGATGACAGAACAGCAATACATTTATGCCACAGAGTCTCTGCTCTGGTCCACCTGGACTACCCTTATCCTTTTACCCCACATTGGGACAAAGTGGGTTCTATATGAAAGCACTTGCAGATACAGTTGATTAACTATGGCTCAGAATGCAGTCACTGCCTATGGAAAGAGATTTTTTAAACAGCTGTAGGTGCAGTCAGTAATCTCAGGAAAATGCAGGCACAACAACCCAAGTGCACATCTCTGCCCATAGAAGCCCCTGGGGAAGGATAGCCAGAAATAGAAGCAACTTGAAAAGCCCCACAGGGCCACACTGGTCAGGGAAAGCCTGTAGGTGACAGCCATCAGAGCCCCTGTGATCTATCTCTGATTAGCTTGGAGGATGTTATGCTGCAGATTCATACTCCCATCCCAACTTTTAATTCCATTTCATAAATTTCAATTCAACTGCATTCTGAGATTGGATTCTTTTAATCAGCCTGCTTGGTGTAGCACAGACAGCTATGTCACTGCCTAGTCCTGATGTAAAACTCTCTGAAATTTAGTGTTCTGGTTGTTCCACAACATAAGCTTGCACACTTAAGCTGAATGGAGCCAAACATCCCATGCCTTGATCTGAAAAGATGGTGCTGTGGTTTGAATGTTTGCCCTCCACATTTCATGTGTTAGAAACTCAATCCCCAAAGTCCTGGAGTCCAGAAAGCCCAGAGCCGGAAAAACCACCTCTCACACCTCCTCCAGCTGCCCCCTATCCATCCACAGTTTGTAACAGTTGAGATATTCCTTTTAATCTCAGCAGGGAAGGTGCCTCATGAAGGCACAGAAGAGATTGCTCCACGTGGTCATGGTTTCTCACCTGTGTCCACTGAGCCCAACTGGCCCTTTAAGGGAGTGAGTGTAGACCAGGCTGGGGGCCACAACTGTCTTTGCAAACACAATTAATTACATTTTGATGGGAAATCCAACATTGCTTATCCTCTCTGGGCTTTCCCTCACCAGGTTTCCCTCTTAGTACTCAAGCGAGATGCCCCATGGACACAAGCATGTCCAAATGCAGCCCATACCCCACCTAGAGGCTAACAGGGTGCAGGAGTGTGACCTTGCACACAGGTGGTGGGAAGGTGGAACACTCCTTTCTCTAGGGAAGACTTCACTGCACAGGAGTCACAGGGAGCTCAATTCTGATCTGTGGCAGCCGAACTGGTGAGACCCACCTTCAAGTCCCAAATATTTTTTAAATGTTACATGGAACATAGGGAGCTGTCATCTACACTAACCAAAGCATTGCAGTGGGCTAAGGAGCTCTTGATGTCTCTCAGCAGAAATTCTCAGGAAAACCTGGTTACCTCTGTTTTGTTTTGTTTTGTTTTTATTCAAAATGGAGCTCTAAAACTTGTGTTGAAACCTGACAATCTCTACCTGCTCCCAAGGTATATCTCAGCCTAGGTGCCCCTGAAAGTTCAAGCAATATCCTGCCTCCCTACAAGGCCTCACAGGACACCTGGCTTTCAGGCCACTGTACCCAGAAAAACCAATGCAACATTGCATGCAGAGGCCCCTCTGCCACTTTCCAAGGCCTAAATTCCCCCTGGTCCCTCCTGGTTCTGTGTAGGCCATACTCTGGACTCTGAAGGAAATTCTGCCCTGCAAGACCCCACCCCAGCTCCCAATCCACTAACATCCAGCCAGGAGTCATCTCTGAGCCTTGTTATCCTCATATATTTATGTCAACAACAACAGCCAAGCCCTCTTCAGCCATGAACTGTGGATCAGGAGGGAAGAGGGAAACATGCAGTGCTCATAGAAAGCCCTCACCTTGCTGGTGGAGGTTGGCTCAGCTCCATGGCAGACATGGGGCTGGGATAGCAGGTGGTGCTGGCAACTGCTCTGGGGTCCTGACAGAAGGAGTGTTGGGATGGGTTCTGCCTCAAGGGGCTCTAGGTGACAGGGTACTGCAGTCCTGCTTTCTACACATCACGATGGGCTTTGTCTCCTTGAGAAGACTACCCCAGCAACATGTCTCCACATCAGGAGTCACCCTACATGCTCAAAGCAGATCCTGGACACCCTCTTCTGTTGGTGCCCAACCCTGCACAAGGTGTCTATTAAGAGGAAAATGTGATGCAGTGTGAGTAGGGTCACTCCATGCATCATAGAGCAACAGACAACAGGGTGTCAGAGCAACTTCATGAGGATGGATTCAGCAAGCATATGTGAAGGAAATGGTGAAGGATGGGCCTGAGGTATAAAGGAGATGGGATGCCATTAGGACCAAGTTAGGGTCTCAAGCTCGTGTTGTAACAGCAGAGATAGTTCACCTTCACCTTCTTTCTTTTTGAGTCTAGCAGAGAAAGGGGAGATTGCCAAGCTCTCTGCGCCCACACCTCCTCTGGCCAAGGCCACACACCCCTGCCTCCAGTAAAGTGCCTAATGCTGCAGGCATCCCATCCCCTGCACTCGCAAACCTAAAGCGTGCAACTGGATAGGCTTTTGCAGAGAGCCCATACACCAATACTGTTTACCTTCACTTTAATGTCTCCATCCCCACTCCTTCAACATGGGAAATCTACTCTCCTGGGTCCTTTCCTTCTTCATGGAGGATGAAGACAACCACAATGAAGCTGTTCCTACAGCACCCCTCTAAAACCAATCACATAGTCTGATAGTTCATCCTCAACTTCCTGTGAACACCCTCTTCCTGGAGATTCCCCTCCCTCCACCCCCCCTCCTATTTGCCCCACTCTGCCTTCAGTTCCCCCTGCAGTCACTCCTCCTCCTCCTCCCTACTTTGCTTCCTCTGCCTGTGACCCGCCCACTCGTCTCAGTCCTTCCAACCCTTTTCGCTTGACTCCACCCACTGCACATGCTTACATGGTTAATCTCCAGGCCAATTCCAACATCCATCCCTGGATCCCCACTCCGGTCTCAGAGCTTACTCAGCTACGCAAGGCCTGTCAAGATGCTGGCCCTTCCTCTCCCTTTTTTCTTCAGCTTCTGGAGTCCTGGTCCTCCTCTCTCAAAACTCCCTTTGATTGGTTTTCCCTTTTCAAGGCAGTTCTTTCCACTTCCCCATACCTTCAATGGAAGGCTTCTTACCTAGAACTTGTAGAAGAACGGGCTCATCACAATATAACACAAGTTCTTTATTTTTCCATGGATATGCTATCTGGCAGGGGTGACTTTACGTCCCCCCCACTCTCAGGCACTTGTCGGTAATCTTATTTACTTTGAGCAAGTCAAAGAGTGCCCTTAGAGCTCTTCGTAATTTGAGCCCTCCCACTCCTCAGGAACTTTTCAGAAAACTTATTCAACATCCTGATGAATGGTTTCCTGATTTCTTGGCTCATGTCATCCAGACTGTTGAAAAGAAAGTAGATAATGGCCCAGGCCAGGACGCCCTCATTTGGCAACTTGCCTGGGAAGGTGCTAATTCCACTTCTAGAGCAGCACTAGCCCCAGGAAGACATGAGGAACTTAATAAATGGATTTCTGCCACTAAAGAAGTTTCCACCCCTGACTCAATTTCAGCCCTCTTGGTGGCTGTCAATTCTGCTTGACTTCCAACACCCTCTCAGCCTTCATGGGCCACTTTCAAGCCCCTATGTGTTGGGGATGCAACAAACCTGGGCATATAGTCCGCAACTGTCCCTCTAATCAGTTATGTGAGTTACGAAGAAAGCCCTGCACTCCATGCCCTAGTTGCAAAAAGGGGTACCATTGGGCCCGAGACTGCCACTCCAATCCTTTAAACTCCAACAGGGGCAACCCTCAGCCCCATTAAACAAGAGGGCCCCTATCCCTAGGGTCAATTGGACAATACCTTTGCTCCCCACAAAACCTAGCATGACCATTTATCTTGATGGGAAACCCATTAAAGGTCTCATTGACACTGGAGCTGATCTTACTATTATTGACACTGTAACTGCCTCATTGTTCCCTTTCTGTAAATTCACCAGTGGGCCTAACATCCTTGGTGTTTGCGGATTCACACCCTCTCATAGAATAACTTCACAGGTGACATGGAAGGACCCTGATGTTGACTCCAGATGTATACACCCTCTCATAGCTGATGTTCCCAACATGCTTTGGGGATGAGATTTACTTTCAAAACTGGATTTAGTCCTTATCACAGATGACAAGGCTCCCCATGACTAGTTACAAGTGCATGACAAGGTAAGCCTCTCTGGGAGGAACCCCCAATTCTAATGGACACTGCCCCACTGTTGGATCTCATCCACCTTAGCTGGGTGGACACGTCACCCTGATGGGTGGAGCAGTGGCCTATTCTTGAGCCTAAGCTTTCAGCATTAAAGAACCTTGTCCATGAGCAATTAGCCTTAGGTCATATTGAGCCTTCAAATATCCCTCATAATTCTCCCATTTTTGTCATTCAAAGAAAATCAGGCAAATGGAGATTATTATGGGACCTTAGACATATCAACAAAAAAATGGAAAAAATGGGCACATGTCAAGGTGGCCTTCCTTTCCTTTCAGCCATCCTGATAGATTACTATATTGCGATCATTGACATCAGGGATTGCTTTTTTTTCCATCCCTCTTCATGAGGCAGACAGACCTTACTTTGCCTTTTCTGTCTGGGAACCTAATCATGCCAACCCTTGTGAGCAATATCAATGGAAAGTCTTGCCACAAGGAATGAAAAACAGCCCCACCATTTGCCAAATGTATGTGGCTAAAGCCATTGCCTCTTTAAGGAGTAATGACTACATCATTCATTACATGGATGACATCTTAGTGGCTTGCAAAGACCAAGCATATCTTCAAGTGCTTCTGAATTTACTCTTAAAAAATTTAGAGGATCTTAATCTTCATGTGGCCAAGGAAAAGTTAAAAACTCACCCTCCCTTCTCCTTCTTAGGATTTCATTTTTCTTGGATGATATGACCCATTAAACCCTCTCTTTATGTCCCCAATGACATCTCCCTGACAGAGTTACAACAATTATGTGGTAATATTAACTGGATTAGGTCTTTCTTGCCATTACCTCCAAAAGTACTTGAGCCCCTCTATGATCTGCTTAAAGGCAGCAAACATCCTTCTAGAAGGCTTAAGATTACTCCAGGAGCTGGAGGTACGCTGGCAGAAATTAATCAACTGTTCACATCTGCCCAGCTTCAAAGATTTGACCCTGCTGTTCCTCTATCCATCCAATTGGGTTATCATTGGGCTCAGGGTTCTAAGCCTTCTTCTGGTTCTTTTCTTTGTCAAAATAAACAAGCTCTCACTTCATATTGTTAAGGAATCACAGGAACACAAGAAAATTCCTGCCACATGGATCGCAGCCCTCGAGAATATATCAGAAGCTTACCCACCTCATCTTCACTGGAAACACAAGGCTTCACAGCTTCGGCCGATCCTAACCCCTTCCCTTCCAACCCCTCCCAACCCCATCACCCCTTCTATTGGGAAAGAGCTCATTTGGGGGCATGTGCATAGAGGCTGGCCAGCCAATGATGGGTAAGATGCCCAGAAGGGCACAACATAAGCGAGGCACAGTCTTGTTTGCCCCTTCTCTTGCACACAAGCTGATAATCGATGATGGGTAAGATGCTCAGAGGGGCACAACCTAAGACAGATTACAGCTTTATTAGCACCCCCCACCCATCATATGCAGCATGTAGGAGTTGGGAAAATCCAGTAGAATTGCCGGGGTGTGTGTTGGGGTCACGTGCTGGGTGTCAGTTACTCCCACCAGCAGGAGAGGGGAATCCCCGGGCGCTGCCAACAGGGGCAAGCTGAGAAAGGTAAAGTCGTCCAGCGTGAATCCACCACGTGCCAGAGAGTTCTGTCTCAAGCAGGAACTGTTTATTTAGAGGAGGTCACAAGCTTATATAGATGCAGGGATCCAATAGCATTTAATTTTTGAGCCAATAATGTGGAAGCAGGTTGTCTACATGCAGCAGTATAGAAGTGTTTAGATTGAGGATAATGCATTGTCCACAAGCACGGAAATAAAGGTCAGCCAATAAGAGCAAGGTGATGTGGCTCTCTCAGAGTGGCATGATCTGCCCTGGGTTGGCTGCTCGGTGCCATCTTATGGCATGCCCCACATTTCCTCCTTTTTGTTTTTGTAATTGATCCATCTTGGATCTGACCCCAGCTACTATTGGAGTGGTCCAGTGTGCCTTAACGGGTCCCCTATGATCTCTTCCTCCTTTGGGTGATGGAGCTAGAGGATGACCCCCCCTCTAGTTTAAAGGCTTTCCATAAATATCAAACTTAGATTTACATTCCCTTTTCCAATGGAGCCCTCTCCAGCACCTGGGGCAGACAATCTTGGGCACTGAGGGACCCTGGGCTTGGATAATGGGCTGTCCCTGATTAGGTCCCTTCAATTTGTTTTGGTTGGGGAATTCCCTTTTAAAATGTCCTGGCTGACCACATCCATAGCAAGTCCCTTTTTCCCTAGTTTGGGAGAGCACTAGAACATTAGCAAGGGCCTTTGTTATGGAGGCTGTTTGGGCCTGCAGGGCCATGGTTAGGGTTTGGGACTGATGAGTACGAGTTCCTGTGTTGTAGGAGGCCACAATCCATCATCCCATTGATTTCTCCTTTAGTCCTGTGCATGCCAACTTATGGTGTGTGGTCATTCTTTCCCAAACCAACATTTTGACAAATTGATTTCTCAAGGGACTAGCTGGGAATTTCCTTTGGATATTCTTTTCCACTCTTTCTATAAAAGAGGCAATTTCCTCATTGAGCTTTTGTGTAATGCCAGAGATTGAGGACTCCAAAGGTCCTTCTTCTAATCTCTTCCAAGCCACCAGTCCCGATGCCCTTACTTGTTCTTGATATGGGGCTGGGATAGCGGCCTGTTGAAGGCTGGTAGAATACTGATCACTAGTCCCTGATAGCATCCCATAAGTAATAGGGATCACAGGATTGGTGAAGTGATTCCTATTTGCTTGAGAGTGACATTCATCTGTGAAAAATGCATACCATTTTAAATATTGAGCCCCAGGGAGGATGGCTCTTGCTAGTTTCTTCCAATCCTGGGTGGTGCACTGTTGGTATGCCAGACCTTGTAAGATAGTTTCCGCCCAAGGGGAGTTAGGTCCATCTTCTGCTACGGCCTTTTTAAGTTCCTTTAAATCATGGGACTCCCATGGATTCCAGGCAGCTGGTCTATTGCCCCCCAGATTGACATTAACAGGAAAGGCCCAGACAAGTGTAGCTAGGGCCCTGAAAGGACTGCAAAATGACAGGCCAGCATTCCTGCCTGAGGGGCAGAATGGTGGCGGGTTCTGGGCCAGAGGTGCAGGGCAAAATGGCTGTGATTCCCCGCCTCTGGGGCAAGAGGGCGGCGGTCACCCACCGCCGGGGAAAGATGGCGGCAGTCTCCCACTGCCAGGGCAATATGGCGGCAATTTCCCGCCATCTGGACTAGGCGGCAGGGAAATCTTGGGTTGGGGGATGACCATATGGTGGCAGGCAGCTGGGAGGGGGCTCTGTCTGTGGGGCAGCAGGGGAAAGACCTTGTGAGTCCTGTGAGAAGGAGCAAGGCCCAGAGGGGGTGACAGGGCCGCCCTTTTCCTCCCGGTCTTTAGAACAATGGGCACGTTCCCCATCAAAAGCCTCCCCCTCGTAGTGCGCCTCTGAAGGAAGAGGAGCCGAATTACCCCTTTTGAGCTTAGCGGGTGGGTTGGGTGAAAAGCAACTCTTTAGAGCCAGGAGTTCAGGATATACTCCCATGGGGAGATTTTCCCCTAAATTGGTTTCTCCTTCGCGCACCAATTGTTCCACCCTTTGCCAGGTATCCCTGTTAAAGAGATTAGCTGCAGAAAGCCAGGGCGCAGCACATATGAAAGTTTCCCAAACCTTTTCAGCTTGGGCATCTAAAATCTCTAAACCTCTGCTTTTAAGAATATATTTCAATGCTTTGAACACCGTGTTACTCGCTTTTGAAGAAGACTGCCCCATCTGGACAGGGGGAACTTTACCTTGGCCCACGATTACTCAGCTCGCTGGCTGTGTGCAGGTCAGGTGCTCGCAATACTCGTGCGGAGCACCAGTGTGTCAGGGTCACGTGCTGGGTGTCAGCTACTCCGGACCAGCGGGAGAGGGGAATCCCCAGGCACCACCAATGGGGGTGAGCCGAGAAAGGTAAAGTTGTCCAGCGCGAATCCACCATGCACCAGAGAGTTCTGTCTCAAGCAGGAACTGTTTATTTAGAGGAGGTCACAAGCTTATATAGATACAGGATCCAATAGTGTTTTGTTTTTGAGCCAATAATGAAGAAGCAGGTTGTCTACATGCAGCAGTTTAGAAGCATTTAGATTGGGGATCATGCATTGATCCCCGATGATCCCCATTGGGGATCCCCATTGATCCCCAATTTCCATGAGCATGGAAATAAAGGTCAGCCAATAAGGGTAAGGTGATGTGGCTCTCTCAGGGTGGCATGATCTGCCCTGGGCCAGCTGCTCAGCGCCATCTTATGGCAGGCCCCCACACAGAATGATTCTCTCCTACAAGGAGATTATCACAGATCCCTCCAACATGCTTGTTTATGGGCCATACAGGCCCCACTGACATTTCAAATAAAAGTAAAAAGAGGGATATGTAGGAGCACTCCCCATACCTTCAACCCCTCCCTTCCCTCTTTTCCCATTCTATGGTGATGAAACGCATGCTCAGGAGAGCATGCCTCATTGGTTGTAACCTCGAGGCCGTGATTGGTCCGAGGACCCTATATAAGCCCATGTACTTCCTGGATTAAACGAGTTCCGCATCTCGCTCGGGAAGAGCAGTCTTATCTATCCCCAGAGTCTGGGTGGAGTGACTCCATGGACCATCACCCCTAACCTCATCCCGTGAGACCCCACTTTGTCTTCCTTGAAGACCCCTTTTTGTCTCCCGGGACCCCAAAGCCTCGTCCTGTGAGACCCCGCTTTGTCTTCCCTGAAGACTCTTTTTTATCTCTCAGGACCCCTACTCATCGAGGAGACCCACAAGGCATGACAACAAACAATATCTGGTGCCCAATGTGGGGCTCAAACCCACAACTCTGAGATTAAGAGTCTCATGATCTACTGACACTTTCACCTTCACCTCCACCTCCACCTCCACCTCCACCTTCACCATGTCCCGTTCCAAGGATCTCCACTCACCTTATGTCCCGTTCTGAGGATCTCTACTCAACTTCTGCTCCGTTCCAAGGATCTCCACTTACCTCCAGAGTCAAGGATTGAACCCAGGTCTCTCATATTCCAGGCGAGTGCCCTACCACTGAGCCACAGGCCCAGTGTTGTGAGGATTGCTTTCTAGAGGAGAGAAGTTAACAAATCCACCACAGGAAGGCATTATCTAGAGGTACAGAAACAGATACAGGACTAGCATGTTGTGGGGACAAATGTGGGGGCGTGTCACAAGATGGCACAGAGCAGCCAGCTCAGGGCTGACCACGCTGCCTCAAGAGAGCCACATCACCTCATCCTTATTGGCTGACCATCTGCTACCCTAGCTAACACCATGTTAGCTATAATGTTTCACGTGAACTGCCCACTTCTGCATTCTTAGCTTAGAAACAGGACACCACTGGAACCCCCTCCCCTATATAAACCTGTAACCTCCCCTCAATAAAACAGTTCTTGCTTGAGACGAGACTCTCCGGCTCATGCGTGGTGATTACGTGCCGGGTGGCTTTACTTGTTCTCAGTTCGTGTTTGTGAGGGGCTCCCGGGGAGCTCCTCCCACCCGCAGGTTGAGAGGGAGATTGCTACCTGGCTGGGGGAACCACGATATCTGGCACTTGGAACAGGGAAACAAAGGGACCAGAGGTACCTCAGAATGTCACGGGGACCTGACTTATACATAATTGGCTGACTGAGCTAATTGGAAATAAACGAGGTAAAGCATCCCTGGAAAGATGGGGCAAATGTCTTTGAGGGTGGATGACCCTGCACTTAAAGTGCTGAAATATATGCTTAAAAGTAGAGGCTTAGAGATTTCAAATAATCATGCTGAAAAAGTTTGTGAGACACTCACACTTGCTACTGTCTTGCTTCCGGCAACTAATCTCTTTAATGTAGATATCTGGGATAAAATGGAACCGCTGGTACATAAACGAGAGGTCAGTTTTGGGGAAAAACCCCCATGGGAGTGTACCCCACCCTTATGGCTCTAAAGGGCTGTTTTTTACCCAACCCACCAGCTAAGCCCAAAAGGGGAAATCCGGTCCCTCTTCCTTCTGAGGCGCGCTCCGAGGGGGAAGAATTTATCCGAGAGCATGCCCTTTCTTCTAAAGCCCGGGAAGAAAAAGGCAATTCTGCTGCACCCTCTGGGACCCATTCCCTCCTCCAGGACTCACAAAGCCCTTCCCCCACCACCCCAAAGCCGGAGCTCCAACTGCTATATCCACTTTGGCTGCTCCCCCGACTTGTGGACAATTAAAAAAATTGGCTCAAAAAGCAAAAAACACACTGCAAAGAGCGGGTCAATTTCTTAATTCTGTTAATTTATTTTTGGCAATGCTTGCTATTGTAACTTGCCAGATAGGTATTGTTAATGCAGAATCCTATGCTTATTGGGCTTATATTCCAAATCCTCCTTTGATAAGAGGAATTTCTTGGGAACAACCTGCAATTCCAGTATATACTAGATAATGTTTTATAAAGTTTTATACCCAAACCTGACCTAAATGCCAAATGGGGAAAATGCCTAAATGGGGAAAAAAGGGTTAAAATCCCCGGACAGATAACAGTTCCCCTGGCCAGACTGAGTTGGAGTTTACATTCCACTGCTAAGGAAAAGCCTGATAAGGGATTTGAAACCAAGAAACAAAAGGGAGTTATATTCAAATTAACTTGAGGTTTCTCTTTCCCTCTCCCTCCTCTCTCCCTCTCCTTTTTTCTCATGTTGCTTTATTGAAACAGTTAACAGCTATGTCATTTTTTCCAGGACTCTTCGGTTTTGAATTCTATATATATATATTTTTAGCTCCTGATTTTGACTCTGCATGCTGAAATTAAGATTTCTGATCAGATATATTTTATCCAAATATAAAAGTTTTTTTCACACTCTACTTTGCTCAGAAACCAATTTACAAGTTATACATTTAATTCAAGAGTCCTCTGTTTTTCATGTGATGTCTATACGTGTTTTGTCTTGTGTATTGTTTATATGTGTTTATATATCGAATCTAATATATGGAGCACTCATAAATTAAAATAAAAACTGGATCCAAATACCTTTGATTCACATGATTCAAAAGTTCAATTTAAATTGGCCAAACAAATGAAATTAATGAAATCTTTAAAATCACTACCTCACATTTTTCTTTCCAGATGGTTGGACAATGAAGGATGTTGTTCTCTATAAAATATTTAAAGTGTAATTAATCATCATTCTTTCTAGGATTTCCTTCAGCAAAAAATGATGACTTAAAAGTGCTAACTAAACATGGTTTTATGGATAGCCTGAGTTAAAGTTAAATAGATCAAACTTAACATATGGGACAAACTCTATAAATGTGGGTTTCATAAAGTTGTTGCTCAATGAAGGATTTAAAATTGCTTTGTCATCACTAAAACAAAATTACTTAATTTAAAGCCCAACAGGTATAATTCTATGTACTTAAGCATTGTGTTTTCATAAATGGTAAATAAATGTAATTCTCTAACACAGCCTAATTCTATCTTAAGATTGAAAGCCAGTTCCACAAGAGGTCATAAAGGTTTATTTTTCTGTTTTACTTGCTTGGACCATGTTTTTATTAGGTGATTGCCGTCCTTAAAATCTCAGCAGCACCTTCACGCTGAAACCTGAGTTCACTCCCTATCTAAGATGTTGAACCATGTAAATCATTGACTTGCTACCTGCCTCTGTATTGCTGCTGCCAGAACCTTGTTAGTTGTAAACCTACCTTTATGATCCTCTGTGTTTCAGACTTCTCTGCTTCTGGATGGAGCTGCTGCCCTCGCTGCTTAAAGGGGAAAATCTTTAAGCTGTGCAACTGATTTGTGTACACAGTGTAGGCTTGCTTAATTTGATTTAAAAATGGGAGTCAATTATCCTTTGTCTTCTGGGTTCTACACATGAAAGGCTAAAGGTTTCTATTGTTTCATTTAAAGTACTATAAATAACAAACTATTTCTTATCATTAATATTGTTTTGGGATGTAAATAGAAAGGAATTAAAGATTCTAAATATGGTACTTAATAAAAGGAAAAAATGTTTCTATATAAGAAAGTCTTCATATGGTAAAAGAAACAAGAGGATTTAAAGTAAATGTTAAAAAAGATTTAAAGTGAATGATAAAACATTATAAAATTAACAAGTCTTTACCCAAAGCTAATTTAACTAGATATGATCCTACAATGGACCTGACAACTATTGTCTTTAATCATACAACTCCTATGCCATGCCTTTGACAAAATAATGGTCCTTTATATTAAGAATGTTTCTCCTTAGCTGCTGCCTCTACAATTACTTCAAACATTCAAAATCTTTCTAATTTATCAAAATTAGAAGGCAATCAAAGATAATATACAATCGAGAGCCTACCGTAGTTATATGGCCTCTTACTACTGCTCAAATAAAACATTTGCTACCTAACAGTTGTGACCTTCAGATATCCGTAAAAGGGTTTTATGTACAGTCTTCTAATCGTTTTCCTTCACATAAAATCATTCAAAGCCTAAGGCAATTAAAATTACAAATCAAGACTTACTCTAGGCCTTCCCAAACAACAATATCTGAGGCTTTAACTGCTTTTGTGGATGCCAATAAGACACCATTTGGATTTTCTGTATCTCAAACTAAAATGGATAAAAAAAATCACCACAATTATTCTGTACAAATTGGAAAATTACTAGATCTCTCATATTTGTTAATGCACTATCCTGATCAACCCCTTAATATTTTCTGTGATAGTCTATATGTAGTCCAAACTGCCCAGATAATAAAAAATGCCTTTATAAAGGCTTACAGAGAAAAGGTAACTCCTTTTTTGGTACAATTGCAACTTATAGTACAAAAAAGACAATTTCCATGGTATATTCAGCATTTAAGGTCACATACCAATCTACCTGGAGCTCTTGCTCAAGAAAATGATCATATAGATAAATTCATAGGATTGGCTATTATACAGGCTAGAGAACTTCATAATAAGTTTCATATGGAAGCATTATCTTTACACACACTGTTTCCAGATTTAACCATTCAACAATACAAACATTTGACCAGACTATATAACAAATGTGCACTTCCACTGGGCCCATTACAACCTCAAGGGGTAAATCCCAGAGAAATAATGCCCAACTCTCTATGCCAAATGGAGGTAACACACGTTCCTCAGTTTGGTAATCAAAAATACGTCCATATGATTACAGACACATACTCCTCTTTTACATTTGCCTTGACTCAAGCTGGACAAACAACCAAATATGTTATTACAGCTTTATTGATGGCTATTAATATTATGGAAGTACCCTGGTCTCTAAAAAAGGATGACGGTCCATGCTTTGTGAGTAAAGCACTACAAAACTTCTTCCAAGGTTGGAATATCCAACACATCACTGGCTCACCCTATTACCCACAAGGACAGGCAATAATTGAAAGGCATAACAAAACCTCAAAAGGTCAATTACAAAAACAAAAAGGGAGAACAGACCCCCATACCCAACTAAGGCTGGCATTACTTACACTAAATATTTTAAATTTTTCTAAGGACCGCCCTCTGACAGCGTTTCAGAGGCATTGGTCACTACAAACACCATACGTCACGGTTGAAGTTCGATGGAAAGATCCCCTGACAGGCAACTGGAGAAGCCCAAACCTGCTCATAAGTTCCGGGCGAGGATTGGGTTGTGTGTTCCCTCACAGAGAAAAACAACCTCTATGGGTTCCAACAAGAAATCTTAAATATACCCCATCTAACCATCCCTGCCCAAGAGAAAGTCTCTCTCTTGAGGAATGATTTTTTATTCCCTACAGGAATACCTGAACTGTCCTGGACCCCTTTGCCTGGCCTACATGGGACTACTCATCATTTCCCAGATCACCTTTATTGTGGTAATCTGTATCTCAACAGGGATAATCATACTTTAATCATACTGTGGCCCCCTAGTGATCATGAAGGTATACATGTTTCTTTTCCTGGTCCTCAGTGACCTGTCTCAGGGAACTAATCCCAACCCCCATCAGGCCTATAACATCACCTGGGAAGTATTCATCTCAGGCTCTGGAGCTATTGCATCCAGCATTACAGGGCTCCATCCAAAAACCTGGTTTCCTTCCCCGACAACCGACTTATGCAAATTAACTGATGGGTTTCAGAACCTACACTCATTAACGACAACTGTGACCCCTAATTATGAGTCTACTTGGGGACTTAGTGCCTTACAAAAAGAGATCTTTTACGTGTGTCCTGCACATACTAAACGGCGAGGCTGTGGAGGCCCTGAATCCTACTACTGTGCAACCTGGGGTTGCAAAACCATGGGTACAGTGCACTGGAAAAAGGGGAGCCTTGATGATTTCATCCAAGTCTCCCCAAAAGGGACACCCCCCTGTAACAGGTTGAAGGCTCTTTGTAACCCCCTCATTATCACCTTTACAGATAAGGGGAAATATTCAACTGCTTGGGATGGAGGACGTATTTCTTGGGGACTACGACTTCACCAAATGGGGCACAATAAAGGGCTTCTCTTTGGAATCACGAGAAGAATAATAACCATTTCTCAAAACATTGGGCCAAATAAGTCCTTGCCCACCCCCAAGGCCCCCGTCCCTTGGCCAGACCCATGCCCCCCAAAAAACTGGAGTCCATAGGCCCCCAGGGTAATGCTCCTACAACCTCCCCCCAAACCCCTGTAACCTCACCCCAGGGTCTCACTACCCCTTCTCTAGGTCCTTCAAAGGGAACTCCCAATCCCTTATGGGTTGTTATTTCTGCCATGTATGATACCCTCAATGGGTCTTACCCTAACCTCATGAATACCTGCTGGCTATGCTATGATGTTAACCCTCCATTTTATGAAGCAATGGGAATGAATGCCTCCTTTAGCTTGTCCCGTGAGGCCCCAACAACCTGGATGAATAAAAGAATTGGATTAACCTTAACCCAGATCAGTGGCCAAGGCACCTGTATAGAAACTGTGCCTTCCCACAAAAAGAGCCTATGTGCCAATGGATTCAAATCCCCTTGCTCTGGAGAAAGCACTCAAAATTGGCTGACCCCCAGTGGAGGGGGTTACTGGATTTGCTCTGAGGTGGGTCTAACTCCCCACATGTCATGTCAGGTATTTAACCAATCTCCAAAATTTTGTGTTATAGTGGCTGTCCTACCCCGCATCTTCTACCATGATGAGGATTATGTCTTCTCACACTGAGACAAAGGAGACCCACTGAGGACAAAGAAAGAACCCCTTACTACACTGACTGTCGCCACCCTGTTTGGTCTGGGATTGACTGGGGCTAGCACTGGCATTGCCTCACTGGTTACCCAAGAACGAGGA
Source organism: Geosciurus inauris (assembly GCA_004024805.1). Taxonomy (NCBI): domain Eukaryota; kingdom Metazoa; phylum Chordata; class Mammalia; order Rodentia; family Sciuridae; genus Geosciurus; species Geosciurus inauris. The sequence continues at coordinate 63,977 of PVHX01006081.1, forward strand.
CTTACTTCTCTGCGGGCTGCTATTATTGAGGACTTAAAGGAAATTGAACAATACATCAGACTCCTGAAAAAGTCCTTGAATTCCCTATCAGAAGTTGTCCTACAAAACCGGCACAGACTTGACTTATTACTGTTACAACAGGGGGGCCTTTGTGCGGCATTAGGGGAAGAATGCTGCTTCTATGCTGACCATACCAGGGTTGTTAGGGACTCCATGGCCAAACTTAGGGAAGGATTCACCAAAAGAAAACAGGAAAGGGAATCACAGGAGACCTGGTATGAGTCCTGGTTTAACCAGTCTCCATGGCTAACTATCCTAATCTCTGCTGTAGCCAGACCCCTAGTTCTTCTGCTACTGGCTCTGACCTTTGGTCTCATTATTGTAAATAAGCTAGTGGACTTTGTCAAAGAGCAAATTGGGAGCATACAATTGATGGTCGCAGAATGCCAATATCAGGTGATGATGGCCAGTCCTCGCTATGAGGAACTCTCTCAGGAGGAAGAAGACCCCTCCCCCGGGGCATTCCAGCTGGATGACCCCTAGGCGAACAGGACCCGAAGTGCTAGTGTGGCAGCCAATGACCGGTAAGACCCCCTGAAAGATGGAGGCAACCTAAGACAGGTGCACACTCAAGTACAGCCCGCTCTGCCTATTACAAAAACAAAAAGGGGGAAATGTGGAGACAAATGTGGGAGCGTGCCACAAGATGGCGCCGAGCAGCCATCTCAGGGCTGACCACGCTGCCTCAAGAGAGCCACATCACCTCATCCTTATTGGCTGACCTCTGCTCCTGTGCTACCCTAGCTAAATGACCCTATACTGTTTCACGTGAACAGCCCACTTCTGCATTCTTAGCATAGAAACATGACACCACTGGAATCCCCTCCCCTATATAAACCTGTAGCCTCCCCTCAATAAAATAGTTCTTGCTTGAGACGAGACTCCACGGCTCATGCATGGTGATTACTTGTCGGGTGGCTTTACTTGTTCTCAGTTCGTGTTTGTCGGGGGCTCCCGGGGAGCTCCTCCCACCTGCAGGTCGAGAGGGAGATTGCTACCTGGCTGGGGGAACCCTGATACATGTGACATTGCCTGTTTTACTGATTCGTAGACACCCTGTGTGGGAGAGAGCTGGCCTGAGGGCTTCCGCAGTACATAAGTACAACTATATCAGGTTTTTCAATCATGAGCTTTTGGCCATAGTTCCATAATGTAACAATAGCCACATTCCTGTGAATAGCAGCAAGGTGCTAATGGAATAGTCACACCCTATGCACCTTGTAGCGCTTGGAGGACAAAGGGCCTCTTAACATATATAAAGAGGGACCTGAGCTCAATAAAAAAGAGTCTCTTGCCTTGTTCTGTGTGTGTGTGTGTGTGAGTGATTTTTCATCCGCGGCTCCCTCACCTGACTCGGTTTCCCTTTGTGCCGGTGCGGGCTCTGGCAACCCTGTTAGTAGTCTCCTTTGGAACACAGGACAGTATCCCCTAGGCAATAAATTCAAGTTTTAACAGCAGGTTTCATTCTCTCCTTTACTTCAATTCATAGATTCCATGGAGAGTGCATCTATGGGCTGATGCTACTCGAGCCCAGCTCTGAGTGGGGTAGGGACCACAGACGAAGAGAACATGGGAAAAGAGAAGGTGGGAGAAGACCCACATTCAGATACAGTTTTTTTGAATGTTACTTTTTAGAGGAGAGAAGCTAACAAATATGCCACAAAAAAATCAGCTAGAACTAACTTCCCCCATCTTACCACCTGTGCTGAGAATTGAACCCAGGTCTCTCACTTTCAAGGCAAGTGCTCTACCACTGAGCTACAGACCCAGTCCTGTGTGGTTTGCTTTCTAGAGGAGAGAAGTTAACAAATACAGCACAAGAAGGCATTAGCTAGAGGTACAGAAGCAGATGCTGGGCAAGCATGTGGCATTGGCTGTGTCACTGAGTGCTGGTCACCCTGTTAGCAGTCTCCTTTTGAGCTCAGCAGTATCCTCTAGGCAGTAAAATTAAGGTCTCAAGCTCAAGTTGTAACAGCAGAGTTAATTCTCTCCTTTGCTTCAATTCATAGATTCTATAGAAAGGGAATCTATGGGCTGGTGCTGCTTGAGACCAGCTCTGAGTGGGGCAGGGACCACAGGAAGGAGAGAACATGGGAGAAGAGAAGGTGGGAGAAGACCTACCTTCAGACCCAGTTTTTTCAAGATTATTTTCTAGAGGAGAGAAGCTAAAAAATATGCAACAAAAAATCAACTAGAAGTAGCTTCCCCCATCTTCCCTTCTGTGCTGAGAATTGAACCCATGTCTCTCACATTCAAGGCAAGCACTCTACCACTGAGCTACTGGCCCAGGCCTGTGAAGTCTGTTTTCTAGAGGAAAGAAGTTAACAAATACAGTGCAATAAGGCATTAGCTAGAGGTACAGAAATAGATACAGGGCAAGCAGGTAGCATTGGCCGTGTCACTGAGTGCTGTTAGCAGTCTGCCTTTGAGCACAGGACTGTTTCCCCTTGACAGTAAATTGAAAGTCACAAGCTCGAGTTTTAACACTGGGGTTAATTCACTCCTTTACTTTAATTCACAGATTCCCAGGAAAGGGCATGCATTGTATAGCTCATTAGCTGCCTCCACCGGTTTCCCAAGAATTGCTCTGCTGAGGAAGGGGAGGTTGGTCCAGGCCCAAGACACACTGGTGTCCACCTGGTGCGCTGCGAGTACACCCTAAGCTGCTCGAGCTCAGCTTGAGAAGAGCACATAGGAGAAGAGAAGAGCCCAGGGAGAAGAGCACATAGGAAAAGAGAAGTTGGAAAAAGGGAACTTGGGAGAAGGTGGGAGAATATGGGTGATAATGGGAGAAGGTGGGAGAAGGTGCAAGAAGAGAAGGAGGGAGAAGTTGGGAGAAGGTGGGTGAAAATGGGAGAAGGTGGGAGAAGGGGAGGTGGGTTAAGAGAAGGTGAGAGAAGGTGGTTGAAGGTACAAGAAGATAAGGTTAAGAAAGGTGAAAGTGGAGAAGGTGGGGAATGTGGGAGAAGAGAACATGGAAAAAGAGAAGCTGGGAGAAGGTTGGAGAGGGTGGGAGAAGAGAAGATTGGAGAAGGTGTGAAAAGAGAAGGTGGGAGGTGGGAGAAGGTGGGCAAAGGTAGAAGTAGGTGGGTGAAGGTGGGAGGAGGAGGGAGAAGGTAGGAGAAGTTAAGAGAAGAAAGAGTAGAAGAAGGTTGGAAAGGTGGGTGAAGGGAAGGTGGAAGAACGTGGGAGAAGGTGGGAGAAGAGAAGGTGGAAAAAGAGAAGTTGGGAGAATGTGGAAGATGTTGGGAGAAGGTGGGATCTCACACATGCCAGGCAAGCCCTCTACACTGAGCTATATACACAGTTCTTTGAAGGTTTTGTTCCAGAGGAGAGAAGCTAACAAATACCCCACAAGAGAAAATGACCTTCCCCCACCTTCCTCCACTTTCCACCACCTTCTCCCAACTCAATTCAAGTGGTCAAGAAAGGACAGAGGTGCTGAGCCAGGGTGAGGGCAAAAAGGTCAATGAACTGAGAAGCAGGGTCTTGGAGGTTCTTACCATGGAATGAGTGAGAGGTGATGGGGCAGCTGCACCTCAGCTAAACTCTGTGCAGGGAACTACTGACCAAGGACCCCTTTCCCACCATTGATATTTGTGTAAATGAGATGAAGCCTAATTTCTGCAGGTTCAGAATAAGACAAGAATGTGTCTCATTGTCCACAAACCCACCCATTGCTGAGCCACCAGAGCCATCCAAACCTGTCTCATGCAACCATCATCACTAATGCCAGATAGCCTCCAAATCTAGCTATAGAGCCACAATCCCTACACTTATAGCATTTCCAACCCAGATCTCCAGGAGCAGACACAAACTCAAGGCCACTGACTCCCAGGAGCAATCATGCCCTCAGGCAGTGATGCCATCTCTCCTGCTCAGTTCTCCTCCTTCCTTAGTTGGACAACAGGGTGTAGAAACAGAGACTGAGACCCAGGGTGATGACCTAGCCTCAGGTGTCCCAGGCTGGCTGGACTGGTCACTGTGTCTGCCTCCCTCATGGTGTGCCACATGTGAACTGTGCTCCCTCCTCCCTCCAGAGGGTTGTGAAATGTTTTGCTTGGGGCTGGGATTGTAGCTCAGTGGTAGAGCGCTTGCCTTGCATGCGTGAGGCCCTGGGTTCGATCCTCAGCACCACATACAAAGCAATAAAATAAAGACATTGTGTCCATCTACAACTAAAAAATCTTTAAAAAAAATAAAAAAGAAAAGAAAAGAAATGTTTTGCTTGCAGGATTTCCCCACCAATGCAACAGCAATCACCAGAGCCTGTGCTCTGAGGAGGGTCCAGGCCCAAGTGATGAGCTGGCAGAGGTGGGCAGCTTTCTGGTGACAGAGCTCCCATCACAGTCTCCTGTTTCATGCTCCCCAGAGGTAGGCCCCAAGAACCAAAGGCCTAGACAAGCATTTCTGCAGAACATGAAGTTGGGTAATGCCCAATTTATAGACTTCCCATGAGACAGGGTGGACACTGGTAAGATGTCCTCTGGGGATAAATGAGGACCAAGGACTCCAGGCTGGGAGAACAGGCTTGGGAGGGTTGGAGGAATGTGATGGGGTGATCTGGGGTTCTCTAGTGGAGGGGGGATCACCACTACCACACTTGCCCTATCTCCATTAGGGGCCACCAGGACTAGGTCCCTGAAATAGAGGGGTCTCCCTAATCTTGGAGCTGATACCAGGGGACCCAAAGCAAGTGCTCAGTGAGGGCATAATTAGGTAACCTGTGAGGAAGGGGCAACAGTCCCTACATCATCTGCTCTGCTTGTTGAAACAGCCTAATTGTTTGAACTCACATGTTACCCCATGGCTAGAGGCCAGGGTGGGACAGATGCCTCAGAGCCACCTGTGTCCCTCTGGGTGGATGGCAGTTGCTTTCCTGTCCTCCCGTGGATGACATTTGCATGTTGGTGGTTAGGGCATTACAAAGAAGGCTGCTGAGAACTCTTCTGTGCACGTGTGCTCTGCACACTCACCTTCACTTTCTGTGGTGCACATCAGGAGTGCAGTGACTGGCCACATGGAGGCCCATGTTGACATGTTTAGGAATCACTGACTGTTGTCAGGAGTGATGGTGTCTGCCCATTCTCTGCTTCCCTCCTCCTGCTCCCTAACTTCATACTAATGGCATCCCATCTCCTTTACACCTCAGGCCCATCCTTCACCATCTTCTTCACGTATGCTCTCTGGTTCCATCCCCATGAAGTTGCTCTGACACCCTGTTGTCTGTTGCCCTATGATGCATGGAGTGACCCTACTCACAGTACATGACATTTTTCTCTTAATAGAAACCTTGTGCAGGGTTAGGCACCAACAGAAGAGAGTATTCAGGATCTTCTCTGAGCATGTAGGGTGACTCCTGATGTGGAGACATGTTGCTGGGGTAGTCTTCTCAAGGAGACAAAGCCCATCGTGATGTGCAGAAAGCAGGACTGCAGTACCCTGTCACCTAGAGCCCCTTGAGGCAGAACCCATCCCAACACTGTCCTTCTGCCAGGACCCCAGAGCAGCTGCCAGCACCACCTGCTATCCCAGCCCCATGTCTGCCATGGAGCTGAGCCAACCTCCAGCAAGGTGAGGGCTTTCTGTGAGCACTGCGTGTTTCCCTCTTCCCTCCTGATCCACAGTTTGTGGCTGAAGAGGGCTCGGCTGTTGTTGTTGACATAAATAGATGAGGATAACAAGGCTCAGAGATGACTCCTGGCTGGATGTTAGTGGATTGGGAGCTGGGGTGGGATTCTTGCAGGGCAGTGTTTCCTCCAGAGTCCAGAGTATGGCCTACACAGAACCAGGATGTACCAGGGAGAATTCAGACCTTGGAACCTGGCAGAGGGGCCTCTGCATGCAATGCTGCTTTGGTTTTCTGGGTGCAGTGGATTGAAAGGCAGGCCTCCTGTGATGCCTTGTAGGGAGGCAGGATGTTGCTTGAACTTTCAGGGTCACCTAGGCTGAGATATACCTGGAGAGCCAGGCCAGCACACCAGGAAGAGCAGGTTCAGATTATCAAGTTTCAACACAAGTTATAGAGCTTAATTTTGAAAACAAAATAAAACAAAACAAAAACAAAAAAACAGAAGTACCCAGATTTTCCTGAGAATTTCTGCTGAGAAGCATCAAGAGCTTCTTTTTTATTTTTTAAATATTTATTTTTTAGTTGTAGGTGGACACAATATCTTTATTTTATTTTTATGTGGTGCTGAGGATCAAACCCAGTGCCTCCCACGTGCTAGGCGAGCACGCTACCACTGCACCATAACCCCAGCCCCAATATCAAGAGCTTCTTTGCCCACTGCAATGCTTTGGTTAGTGTAGATGACAGCTCTCTATGTTCGAAGTAACATTGGAAAAATATTTGGGACTTGAAGGTGGGTCTTACCAGCTTGACAGCCACAGATCAGAATTGAGCTCCCTGTGACTCCTGTGCAGTGAAGTCTTCCCTAGAGAAAGGAGTGTTCCACCTTTTCACCACCTGTATGAAATGTCACACTCCTGCACCCTGTTAGCCTCTAGGTGGGGTGTGGGCTGCATTCGGACATGTTTGTGTCCATGGGGCATCTCCCTTTAGTACTAAGAGGGAAAGCCCAGAGAGGGTAGACAAGGTTGGATTTCCCATAAAAATGTAATTAATTGTGTTTGCAAAGACAGTTGCGGACCCCAGCCTGGTCTACACTCACTCCCTTAAAGGGCCAGTTGGGCCCAGTGGACACAGGTGAGACACCATGACCACTTGGAGAATCCTCTTCTGTGCCTTCAAGAGACACCTTCTCTGTTGAGATTAAAAGGAATATCTCAACACTTACAAATTGTGGATGGATAGGGGGCAGCTGGAGGAAGTGTGAGAGGTGGTTTGTCCAGCTCTGGGCTTTCTGGACTCCAGGACTTTGGGGATTGAGTTTCTAACACATGAAATGTGGATGGCAAACATTCAAACCACAGCACCATCTTTTCAGATCAAGGCATGGGATGTTTGCTCCATTCAGCTTAAGTGTGCAAACTTATGTTGTGGAACAACCAGAACACCAAATTTCAGAGGTTATTACATTGGGACTAGGCAGTGGCATAGCTCTCTCTGCAACACCAAACATGTTGGTTAAAAGATTCCAAGCTCAGAATGCAGTTGAATTGAAACCTATGGAATGAAATTAAAAATTGGAATGGGGGTATGAATCTGCAGCATAACGTCCTCCAAGCTAATCAGAGATAGGTCACAGGGGCTCTAATGGCTGTCACTTCCAGGCTTTCCCTGACCAGTGTAGTTCTGTGGGGCTCCTTGAGTTGCTTCTTTCTCTGACTGTCCTTCCCCAGGGGGCTTCTATGGGCAGCGATGCACACTTGGGTTGTTGTGCCTGCATTTTCCTGAGATTGATGACTGCACCTACAACTTTTTAAAAAAATCTCTTTCCATAGGCAGTAACTGCATCTTGAGCCTGAGTTAATCAACTGTATCTGCAAGTGCTTTCATATAGAACACACTTTGTCCCAATGTGGGGTAAAAGAATAAAGGCAGGCCAAGAGGACCAGAACAGAGGCCTGGGCAAGCTCAGAGACCCCAGAGCCTTTGTGGCATAAATGTATTGCAGTTCTGTCATCCATATAACTGTTGAGACACATCCTGATTGCTTAATTTATTTGGCCATTCCAAATAGAACTTGTGTGTGTAATTGCATGCTGTATTTGAACATGTTTTCAAGACATATTTTCTAAGCAGTTGTCTAAATTCTTAGGTTAATATTGGAACATGTGGTATGCTCACATTTAACTCTGGACAAAAAGTGAAAACTTTGTAAAAGTGATAAACTATTGTGCATTCCACCAGCAATAATTGAGGGTTCTGGCTCTACATCTTCCAATCAACCTTGCATTGAAGAAGGTGGTAGCCATTTAATACACATGCAGGGCCATCACAGCAGTGTGGCTGTTTTCCTTCATGCCAGATGATGCTGAGAAGCATGTCTGTGCTTCTTGGCCATTTTCATATCTTCTTTGCTGAGTTGTCCATTCAGATATTCACCTCTTTTTAATTGGATTGTTTGTTTCATATCGTATTTAGGAAACAAGGCCACTTTAGATATGTGTTTTCTAAATATTTTCACCCATCTGTGGCTTAATTTTCTCTTTGCTTCATATGAAGTTTTCAGAGTAGAAATTTTCATTTTTAAACAATTTTTGGTAGTGAGCACTGAACCCAGGGGTGTTCTACCACTGGGCCACATTCCCAGCCATTTTTAACTTTTTTTATTGTGACCAAGGGTCTTTCTAAGTTGCCTCAGGCTCCCTGGTTGTTGGGACTACATGCATGCACTACCATGCCCAGTGACAATTTCAATTTTTTTTAAACTTTTTTAGTTGTTGATTGATCTTTATTTATTCATTTATTTATATGTGGTGCTGAGGATCAAACCCAGTGCCTCCCACATGTGAGGCAAGTGCTCTACCACTGAGCCACAATCTCAGCCCCTCAATTTTAATAAAGTCCACATTATTAATTCTTTCAAGGATTTGTTCTGAAGCTGTATCAAAAAACTCATCAAGAAACATAGTCATAAATATTTTCCTCTACAATTTTTATAGTTTCACATTTTCAATGTATGCCCATGGACGATTTAGAATGAGTTTTGTGAACATTATAAAGGTTTTCAATTCTTATTTATCCCAGATAGTTTCCAAGCACCCCATCACCCTTTTTAGAGCAGATGCTCCTTTCTAAATTGAACATCTCTTTATCTTTGAAAAAATCATACTGCCTGTATTTAGTGGGTATGTTCTGGGCTCTCCACTCATCTCCATTTCTCTATCTGTGTATTCCTTTACAGCATCACACTTTCTTCACTACACTACCTCAGCTTTCTGATAGGATTGGTGATACAGATGTGTGAATTTTTGTCCTTCTGTAATTTGTGTCATCTATTCTAGGTTCAGACACACTTTGTTGAAAATTTGAGTGTTGTTGCACTGAATCTGCAGATCAAGTTTTGAAGAATTTCATCTTGACCATATAAAGAACTGAAAAAGTAATATTTCTGTATTCATTTATGTTTTGTTTGATTTTTTTCTATTGCATTGAAAGATTTTTAAAAGTGCAATTGTAATATAAAATTTATATTTCAAGTTTTCAATTTTGGGGGTGTGTATTAGAGTTTTCTAGAGGAACAGAATCAACAGGAAGTATAATTATAAAAAGGGGACTTATTAGATTGTCTTATGTGAGCAGAAACTGGATAGTCCACATGGCCATCTTCAGGCTGTGGAGCTGGAAGAATCAGTAGCTGTGCAGTTCAAGAAGCTAAAGCCCCAGAACAAGAGGGATCAACCATGCTACCCTAGTATGAGACCAAAGGCTTCTGGAGAATCACCAGCAGAGTTGATTTGGAAAAGGGAAGAAGCAAGAGTCCGATATCCTTAGATGATCACAGCCAAAATCAAGGACAAGTTCAAGAAGAATTGAGCTTTGATCTGTTTCTGCTTTCTTGTCCTTCCAACTTTTATTCCATCCAAGCTATCATCCTATTGGATGATGCTCCCCACACTTAGGGATGGTCTCCGTTTCAGTTGGCTATCCTATATGCCAATCATTTCTAGACACACCCATAAACCCCTTAATCCTCAGCGCCTCTTAATACAATCAAGCTGACAATTCAAATTAACCATTACAGAGCTATTATAAATGGAATTGTTTAATTTTTTCTTATTCTAGTTTTTAAATTCTAATTTTCCCTATGTATTAGTGCTGATATATAAGAAATCATTTGACTTTTGCCTATTGACCATGTATTTGGCTTTTTGCTGTTTTTATCCATTATGATCAACCATGGGATTGTGGGTTCCATTGCTGTTTGGTTTCCAAAATTATGGCCTACAAAAATCAGAACCATGAATTTCAGAACTTCACCAGGACTGCCACAAGGGGGCGCAGGGCTGCTGCTGAACAGTGAGCACTGAGAATCCTCAACTGCCCACAGTGGCCTGCAGGGGGTGCTCAGAGTGACTATTTTCTGATCCCCTTGAACCATCTGCCTGTCAGGGATGAATGTCCAGTGCCAACAGAAAGCTTCCTTTTTAGAACTTACCTGGGGAAATGCCATGACTAGGGATACCTGGGGTCTCTGTCCACAGTGAGGTAATCCTAAACTTCAAGACCTGCCCTAACCCTCACTCTTTATGTCCACCAAAGGAGACCATGGCTGGGGAAACCTTGGGGCCATGACTGTGGTGAGAAAACCTCCTTTCTTTTGGGGACCCACATGAGGAGATGCTGTGGCTGGGGACACCTGGGTGCCATGTCCACAGTGATGTGACCCTAACGCTAATCTTGAGACTCACCCAGGAAGAGACCATGGCTGCAGACACCTTGGGGTCATGACTGTTGCAGCAGAGCCTCCTTGGTACCCTCACAGGGAGATGCCTTGGCTGGGGACACCTAGGGACCATGGGTACCATGAGATTTCTTCCCCTTGGCATCTACACGTGGAGATGCCACTGTGGTTTTGGAATACCTGAAGTCAATCTGAGTAAAAGGTGGTGAAGAATAAAGAAAAGCCTCTTGTCCACTGTCCCATGTGCTGAGGAAGAAGCTCTGCTATATTTTTTACTTTTGTGGGTAATATTTTAGTGGGACTTAATTTTACAAAAGTATCCCTTTGTTGAGGCTTTGGCTGCTCATTGTCATAGTATGCTAAAGTACATTTTACAGGAAGAAATCCCAGGACAATGAAAGGAAAAACACTGAGACATAAACTCGAGATAGTGCCCACCACAGCAGGGACCATGACAGAATTCCAATGCCCACCCACCTGGAGCTGCCCTGGAAAGCCCACTTCAGGATGGACCATGAAAGACCTCCAATGCCCACCTATGACCCTGAGCTATGTGGGAGAGCCCACCTCAGGAGGGACCTTGACAGATCTCCAATGCCCACCCACCCTGAGCTGCCCTGGAGAACCCACCACAGGAGAAACCATGACAAACTTCATGTCCACCCACTAAGCTGCCCTGCAGAGTTCACCTCAGGTGGGACCATGACAGACCCCCAATGCCCACCCACACAAAGCTGCCCTGGAGAGCCCACCTCAGGTGGGAAATGACAGACCTCCAATGTCCACCCACCCAGAGCTGCCCTGGAGAGCCCACCTCAGCAGGGACCATGGCAGACCTCCAGTGTCCACCCACCTGGAGCTGCCCTGGGAAGCTCACCTCAGGAAGGACCATGACAGACCTCCAATGTCCACCCACCTGGAGCTGCCCTGGAGAGCCCACCTCAAGAGAAACCATGACAGACCTCCAATGCCAGGATGACAGGGAAACCCCCCATCAGGCTACTTTACAAGTGGTCTAGAGGGACCTTGTCTCCATGGAGGCCTCTTGGATGGGCCCTCAAGCACTCCTGCTGTTGGATGTGACTTGCCCACTGGATGGGCCAGGGCTGGACTTTCCCTTCTCTGGCAGCTCAAGATCGGCAGTGCTTCTGGTGGACTGTGTGAAGGACTCTGAACCTCATCTGAGCTAAGCAAGGAAGCACACTTGGCTTGGTGTGTGATGGCTGCTGTGGTGGATGGGGGCCTTGTATACATCCCCCTTTCCAGGTAGAAGTGGTTTCTCTCCCACAACTTCTACAGGACACATAAAAGGTTGGATAATGTGGGTGAAGATGGGAGAAGGTGGGAGAATGTGCAAGAAGAGAAGGAGGGAGAAGTTGGGAGAAAGTGGGTGAAAATGGGAGAAGGTGGGAAAAGAGAAGGTGAGAGAAGGTGAAGGTGAAGCTTTTTTGGGGGGGCAGGGTGGACTAAGGATTGAACTCAGGGGCACTTGACCACTGAGCCACATCCCCAGCCCTATTTTGTGTTTTTGTAGAGACAAGGTCTCAGTGAGTTGCTTAGCACCTCACCATTTCTGAGGCTGGCTTTGAACTCACGATCCTCCTGTCTCAGCCTCCCAAAGTGCTGGGATTACAGGCATCTGCCACCATGCCTGGCCTTTATGGCCTCTTATTAGGAGACATCCACAGTAAAAGAAGGGAGCTCAGAGACTTGTGGCTAAAAGTTTTTATCTTGGATTTCATCTGAGAAGTCCTCTGAGGATTCCCTTCTCTGTTTGGAGGGTGGGGAGGAATTTCAAAGGATTGGCTATGACAAGAGTATGCTATTCCATGCTCAACCTGTGCCAGAACATTCATGTTTTTACCACTGGACATGGTGGGAACTATGAATATTTAAGTATTGGATCCAATATTTTTACTCAAATATTTATTCAAAGCCCTTATTCTATAACCCAATGTTACCATTTGGTGCCTATAAATATATTTACATATACTTGATATAGGTATAAAATTTTTCAATGGAAATGGCCTCTGTGGAGTCAGCCAAGATGGTCAGCATCTTGTTTTACGTGTCCTACATGTAAGACAATCTCTTTGCCTAGTTCCATGCAGATCATCATGAAGCTACTTTTTAATTCTGACTCCTTGGGGAATGAGCTAGTGCACCACTCAACCAACAATAATATATGTGGCCTAGGGTTATATGAGACTTCTGGAGAAGTGTCTCTATAGGCAGAAATTGGAGATGGCCAGGATAGGGCCAGGATGAATACACAAGTGTGGGGACTCCCCTAAACTCTGTGCCAGAAATTTACCACTTGTATGGCCTACATTCCAATGTCCAAAGAAATCTAGATTGCATTACTCCCACTGGCAATGTAATAGGTGTAAATCTCCAGAATACATACTTGTAGAAATAACAAAGTCAATATTTCCACATCATTTTCAATGTCTACTGGGCCTTGAATATTTCTTTTCTGTTGCTACTGGTTTTGTTTTAGCTCCCTGCCCCAGGGAGCCCATGGACCAGTCATCACCGTACTTCTAATTCTTTTACAAGACTTCAAAACTAACACTTTACCAGGAAGGTACAGACACAAAGAGGAGTGAGGGTTACACCAGCAAATGAAGTGAAAGTAACCTACATATTTTTCATGACTGTACTGTGTCACAAAACAAACTCTAGAGTCCCTTCAGGTAAGGAGTGTGTCCCTGCATGCCTTTATTATATTCCAGTAAGAAATGCCATTTCAGCCTTTAGATGCTTGTGGAATGTGATGTCATTGAATTGTACCTTCATTCAGCCATTCTGAGGGACAGTGTATATGTGTCCTGGTGGGCTGCATCTATATCGTGAGTTGTCATGATAATGCCACTAATGGGGTTCAACAGAAATGTATTTGTGACAATTCCTGAGTCTGTATATCAAGGTGCTTGCTGGAATGATTTCCTTTGAGGCCCACTCTTTGACATATAGATTGCCATCTTCTGTCTGTATGACATTTTACATGACAGTTTCCTATGCTTCTCTGTCTTTATTGCTGAATTTTATAAGAAGAAAAGGTGAATTGGATTAGACTTCACACCAATTAACTGAATTAACATTAATCACATCTTTAAGAACTATACATTTCAATAGAGTCACAGACTGAAGCACTAGGTATGTGGAACATCAATACATGAGATTTGGGGAGAGGACACAATTTAGCTGGTAACATAAACTAGTCTCCAGTTGAAGACAGATTCCCAGCAAAAGGACTACTGAGTCTTCCCTTGTAACTTTTCAATATCTACAGTCAGACTGCATCACAGAAGACTGCCAAAGTTACATTGCCGCAAGATATCTCTGGTTGTAGCTGCTTCTCTGCAGCCAGGATTCTCCAGGTGTTGGCATTTAAAAAATTATTTCTCTTGGTTAATCTCTTGTCCATGTGGCAAAATCACACCGTTCCATTTTTTTCCCAATTTCCCAACTGACAAGTTGGAGTTACCTTTCAGTTGATTGTCGGTCATTTAGGTTTGTTTTTTCCCTGAGTCCTACTCAGATTCTGGGCTCTGTGTTGTGCTTTCTTGCACCCTCCAAGCATTTGCCCCAATTGAAGTCGACTTAATTCTGTTACTGAAGACTGTCCTTCACATGAAAGAAGAGTAAACAATAGTCTCTCAAGTCAAAGGGACTCTGTCTTCTCTAGGTTTTCTCTTCAAAATGGAGAAGAAATAATATTTTTATAGATGGACACCCCCTATGTGTGGAGCAAACCAGAGTCTGAGAAGCTTACAAAGAAGTTCATACAGTTCTGTCCTGGGCAGTTCTCAGTTCCCACAAATGCTGCTAAGAAGTTATTTGCTATCTAGAATCTTGTGTTCTCTAATATCTACAATTGGATGTTTCTAAAGGACTCAGTTAGACAATGGCTTCATGGGGGATATTGATATAAGTAGCTACTGTGCCTCCACAGCTGATAAAACACCTTGAAGTTACTGTGTAGATACGCTTAGCCATTGTCTGACATTGTATCAAATTCTTTCAGGAGCTTACAATATTTTCATCATGGGCACTCATGTCATCTACCTGGCCCAAATACAATATGTCAACACTTGCTTGTCTGAAATCCAGATTCAAATTCTCTAATGTTTCATGTTACTGCCAAAAATTATAAAAATACATCCTTTCTTGTCTTCCTTTTGCTCTATGCCCTCAATTAAAAAAAAATTCTGGTGCATGTCTCTATAGCCCATGTCCCTCTGATTTGAAATAATAGGACTTGGTGGTCCTTTACTTCCCTATAGATCAGCCTGTTCTATAATTGATAAACCCTGACTAAACTTACCACACATTAAATATCAACATATATTTTGATATGTAAAGTGCTGTTGAGATGAATTATACCTGTCATTTGCCCTGGATGTACATTGAACCAGGATTCCTTGGGTCCTGAAATGGGAGCCCTAAGATGATGCAGATATAAAAGAATGTTCTATTTGTATTATACACTGTCATATATAGGAACAGATTTTATAGACATATATCACAAATCCTGCTTTTTTGAATACTTATGACTTTCCACGTCTGATGAGAATAAGGAAAGTTGCAAGAGTCTTGTAATCTGTGGAGGTGTTTGGCTTTGGAATCAGACACAACTCATCCTGATTCCCAGCCCACCTGCTTAGTAGTTGTGGGAATTTGTCCACAAGGGGAAACAGATATTACAGTACGGCCAATTAGGTCTAAGCCCAAATTGCCAAATAAGTTTGCATTTAATGTACTTAAATAATAGAGTCAAGGCTGGGGAAGATTGCAGGGTATGTGTCCCCAAGCCTCTGGAACCTCATTTTCCTTTGTTTGCTGTCTGGTAACTGCAATAGGAAAGAACATGTGAGGCTGGGATGTGACTTAGTGGTCGAGCACTTGCCTAGCATGCGTGAGGCACTGGGTTCGATTCTCAGCACCACATATACATAGATAAAATATAAGGCCATTGACAACCTATATATATACATAAAAGAAAGAACATGTGACCAGCATCAAGTGGGAAAGAATGTTTTCTACTTTTGGACATTTTTCTGGTTGGAGTTTTCCGCTTCCTTTCAGGGCATTGCTTCTCCTCTTTTGGGGGCTGGAGAAGAAATATTAGTAATGAACTCTATCCTTCAACTCTAGCAAAGAAAGAGATACACCAGGCCTTTTAACTTCCTGACATCAGTGGAGCCAGAGCTCTCAAATCTGAAATATGGCTATTGTGAACTGGGATGTGCTGGAGAGAGTCACACTTGAGGATGTAATTCCAAGAACACATATGCTTCATTAGTAGTTTTGTATTAGTTACATAAAGGTAATATTCTGAATACACTCAGTTTTATTATTAAAATCAATTTCAACTGTTTCTACTTTTGTTATTAATGTGAATACTAGAAATATTTGAATTACCTTTGTGCCTTACTGTTGCTTTCATTGGACATTTTTGCTTTAGAGGGGTGCATTCCAGTTCAAATTTCAATCTGTCTCCTAACAAGACTAGAGAGCAGAAAAGTTAAATAAAATTTTATAGCGATTATCATTCTATTATTTTCATCCATGAATAATATACAAGCCTATAAATTTCAGATACTGAAATGACCTTATATGCAAGGTTCAATGCAAATGTTGTGCTGGTTGTGCTCCATCCCACTTCTGTAAGGAAATTTTAGCTCAAAATAGGAGCAGCCTAGCCCTGCACAATGACACACCCCTGTAATCCCAGCGGCTTGGGAGGCTGAGACTGGAGGATACTGAGTTCAAAAGCCAGCCTCAGCAAAAGTGAGGTGCTAAGCAACTCATGAGACCCTGTCTCTAAATAAAATACAAAACAGGACTGGGGATGTGGTTCAGTGGTCGAGTGCCCCTGAGTTCAGTCCGCAGTACCAAAATAAATAAGTAAGTAGATAAATAAATAGCAGCAGCTTGAGGCTGTGGGTACAATTCCCAGACCTCCAAAGAAAAAATAAGTTTCAGCCAAGAACCTGTCATTCTGGTCTTATTTATGCCTGGATTGGATACTATTCCCTGTCACTCCAAAAGAAGTCTCTTTGGGCTCAGACTGGAGGGGGGCGGGCACTTCTGAAGCGCTTTCCAATCAAAAGCACTTAACGAGAACTGTCCAAACCTGTGCGCGGGCGGCGCGGAGGGGGCGGGCCTCTGAAATCTGGCCAGGTCCTTCACTCCCCAATCCCGCATCCCGCCGTTGGGTTTCAGGCTTCATTCCCGCGTTTTGGAGTCCCGGGTGCTCTGCTGTGCAGGGGCTGCTGGTCCCCATGGAGCAGGCCTGGCTCCTGAGCACCGGGAAATGGTGAGTGTGCAGCGGCGCCTTGAGCGGGGCTGGAGGTGGGGAGAGAGACGGGGAATTGCGGACTGGCTGTGCGGGAAGAGGGGCTGGCAGATGGGACTCCAGGCAGTCTCTGGAGCCTTCGGGCCTGCGCCGCCGCTGGGGCAGTACTCTCAGCCCACTGGCCATCTCGGTGGGGAGCAGCACCCCCGCAGCCCACTGGCCATCTTGGTGGGGGCAGTACCCTCAGCCCACTGGACATTTAGGTGGGGAGCAGCACTCCCGCAGCCCACCGGCCATTCAAGTGGGGAACAGTACCGCCGCAGCCCACTGGCCATCTAGGTGGGGCGCAGTACCCCTCAGCCCACTGGCCATCTAGGTGAGGAGCATGTCATTGGTAGAGACCCCTCACAGCCTCCCTTATCCCCGCAGGTCATCCTCAGCCCCTTCCTCAAGTCCTTTCTGCCAGGTGTGTGCCTGCAGGCCAGTCATCCCAAGCACTGGTGATTGACAGGTGGGATGATTATCCTAATCAAATCTCCGCATACCCTTTTCCTGCAGGAGAGGAGCTGTGGTCTATAGCTTCCTCCTGAGCTAGCTACTTCTCATTTTTACTCTTTTTTCTTTTCTTTTCTTTTTATTCTTCCTTTTCTTTTTCTTTCTTTCTTCTTTGTTACTGGAGGACAAACCAAGGGATATTTTACCACTGTGCTCTATCCCGGGTACTTTTTATTTTTATTTTGAGACTGTCCAGCTAAGTTGCTGAAGTTGGTCTTTGATTTATCTAGATTTTTCTATTGCAATTAAGTATATAGTTTTTTACATAAATATGGATTCATTTATACATTTTGTTTATATTGTGATTCCTTGATGATTATTATAATAGTATAGTTTAATAATATACATAAATGCTAGAGAATGATCAGTACTTCTTTTCTAATTGAAAAGTTTTTTGGCTAAACTTATAGATTTAATCTTGTGGATGAATTTTAGAACTTTATGTTTTACTTCCTTCTTTCATTAAAAGTGAAACATGTTGAACTTTTTTTTTATTATTGCATTAGTTATACCTAATATTCAGGTTCATTTTGACAGAATTATACAAACATGAAATATACTTTGCTTCACTTCAATGCCCAGTAGTTCCCCCTTCCCTCTCCTCCTACTTTCTCCTGTCTTCCTTCTATTTATTTATAGTTTTTAAAATTACTGTTTTATAGATACACATAAAGGAAAAATTCACTGAGAAATATTCACATATATACATAGCAATTTTGATGGGAATATAGGTTAGTTGGGAAGAAAAGTGTCACCTTTGTAATGATGAGTTTTATTATCTACACATGGGATATGTAATTGAGTCATGTGCTTCTGATAATTTTAATTTCATAAATTCTACATATTTTATTTCTAAATGTTTATATATGTGAAATACCACATGCATGTAGCACCTCTATAAAACTTAAACATGATGTTTGATACTATTTTTTTAAGTGGATATACTATTATCAAAAATGTGACTGGCCTCTAGTGACCATCTTTTCCAAATATTGTTATTTATCTCTTACAATTTCTACATTCTGCTGAACAATTCCTCTGAGTTTCAAGTGTTTGGATGAGTATTGTTGTGTTCTTATATATTATCATGGTCATATGTGCTGTAATTTCAGTAAGTCTGTAGTGAGGAGTATCATGTATCTTCAATAGCAAAACAGTTTTCACAAACAGATAATAAGTTAAACTTTTATTGAACAAATGTAAATTCATTTGTTGATATCTTCATCAATACATTTTAATTTTGTCTATGATGGGATTTTATTTTATATCTCTCTAATTTTTAAAGATATTGAATTTTTTATAATTATTGAACACTTAGATACCTTCTGTATAAATTGGCAGTTGAAGGCTCTTCCCTGCACTTCTTTTTTTTTTTTTAATGTCTTTATTTTATTGCTTTGTATGTGGTGCTGAGGATTGAACCCAGGGCCTCACACATGCGAGGCAAGTGCTCTACCACTGAGCTACAATCCCAGCCTTCCCTGCACTTCTTTTGCGGTTTATGGCTTCAAAGATTAAAAAAATAGATTCAAAAAGGCAGATAGTTTGATTTCAGGGGGAAACAATAGTTTTGTTTTTAATTATTAAAAAATCTTATTTGCCTTTTTTCTTCCCCTTGAGTATGTATTTTAGGTTTATTTCTGTTTTATATTTGGAGGTCATTTCAAATAAAATTCTGTAAAAATTCCTTGAAAATTCTTAGAGGAAAAATAAACAAGGAAAATCTCTCCTTCCTATGATGGTAGAAAAATGAATATATTTCCTCAAACACATTGGGTAAGTAAATTATTGAATGATACATTCACTAAAACACCCACTACTGTTCCTTGAAGGTTTTTTCTTGAATGATCTTGACAGTGAATTATGTATTCTATTATCTGGATTTTGGAGTTTAATACAAAATCATATGGGATAAGATTTGGCAAATCCTAGAAATATTCACACATAATTTATTATTTCCTGAATGATATGTAGCAGAGAGAGCAACAAAAAACACGTATTCATTTTTAAAAATAGTTCCATACTTTTTCTTATATGCCTTTTAGATTTACTTCTTTCCTGAGTCATACTCAGACTCTGAACCTCTGATGTGCTTTTTATATTCTCTAATTCCAAGCATTGACCCTCATAAGGAATCTGGATTGATAGCTCTGTTTCTGAAGAGTTCTGTAACATGAAATAAGGAAACAAAAAATTGTGTTGCTTCTGGGATGTCTTCTCTAGGCACTGTCTTCCAAATGAGGAGAAATAATTTTTTTTCAGACTCATATCCCCCATACCAGGAGCAAACCAGCATTGAAAGGATTTCATACTTTTCTATCTCTGGGCATTTCTCTGTGTGCTGCTAAGTTCCCATCTAATGTTCAAAAACCTGTTTTTTCTCATTTTCACAATGGGAATAATTTTAGAGGACACTGATGGATGATGCTTTCATGGAGGCTACTGATACGTGTATGTGCTGTGGCCCACAGCTGACAAAGCACCTGGAAGACACCATGCAGATACTAATTGTTTAACCTTTATCTGTCACATGAATTTCCTTTCAAAAGCTTGTAATAACCTTTTCGCTATAGGTACCCATGTCCTCCACATGACCAAATGTAAAATGCTGAGTTTTCCTTGTTTGAATTCCAGATTTCAGTTCTTTGGTTGTTCACGGTGGTACAAATAATTATGTTTCTCATTGTCCTCCTTTTGCTCTATGTCCCCCAATAAAAGAGTTCTCTATTGCCCAAGTTCATTTATTTTGAGAAAATGACGTAGACACCTCTGTTATTTGCTGATTTGTAAAGGAAGTTTGACATTACTTCTGGCTCATGTCTACCCTTGTTATAAACTGAACCAGAACTTCCCTAGGTCCTGTAAATGGAGCCCCATAACCAATCAGCTATATAAAAAGGTTTTGTTCATACACACACACACACACACACACACAGGTGCAGACAAGTCTCTTGCTTGCATTTCTATTAAGTGTGGAATAACCAATATTTCCTCTCAGGTCCAAAAAACAGGAGAGACACTGTCCTCAGTGAAAGCAGTTAGCTTTAACAAGAAAGTTTCCGGAAGTAGACTTTTTCCCACTAAATGCTGGCCATGGTGCATTCCACTCCAGATATCAGGCAGCAAGCAAGATATATATGTGTGTGTGTGTGTGTGCGCGCGCACAGAGAAATCCTGCTCGTTTGAATAAGTGTCACTAGCCAAGTCCTAAAATAATAAGAAATGTTGTATAAGTCCTGTGTTATAGTGGAGGTATTTGGCCTTTCAAATTAGACACAGCTTTTTTTATACTGGGGATAGAACTCGGGGGCACTTAATCACTAAGGCACATCCCAAGCACTTTTTAATACTTTATTTAGAGACAGGGTTTTGCTAAGTTGCTGAGGCTGGCTTTGAATTCACAATCCTCCTACCTCAGCCTCCCAAGCTGCTTGGATTGCAGGTATGTGTCACCATGCCTGGCACCACAATTCATCTTGATTCCAAGCCCACTTGCTTAATCAATTAAGGGGCTTTGATCATAGGAGGAAAAAAATGTCATAAACTGGCCGTTAGGTTTAAGACCACATTGAAAAATAAGGAGTTTACCCTAATGCGTTTATATAATAGACTCAAAGCTGTGGATCTGAAGACCCTAACTAATTGGCCCTAACTCCTGGAATTTCATCTTCATTTGCTTACTGTCTTATATCTTAATTGAATGGACTGTGGCCAGCATTTGGAGGGAAAAAAAACTCTACTTTTGGAAACTTTCTTATTAAAGCTCCCTGTTCTCACTCAGAGCAGTGTCTCTCCTGTTTATTGGATTTGAGGAGAAATATTGGTAAGGAATTATATCTCTCACCTCTAGCATAGAAAGGAGTGGTCAGGGGAACCATAGCTTTCATGTATGAAATGTAGTTCTGTGAAATTCTGGAGGCTTGACATATTTTTGATGGTGCTATTTCAAAAATGCATATACTTTATTAGTAATATTATATTGGTCACATAATGGTAATATTCACATAATGAATATATTGGGTTATTTCAGTAAAATCAATTTTATTTTTAAATGAATACTAGAACATTTTTAATTAAGATGTAACTAATAATTAATCTCATGCCTCACATTGCATATTGGATATTGGATATATTATTGTATATTTCTGCCTTATGTTCAATCTGTTTCCTCACAAGAGAAGAGAGCAGGAAAGTTAAATAAAATTTTACAGTATTGTCACTTTTATTATTTCCATCCATGAAAGATATACAGACATATAATTCACAAATTAAAAAGGCCTTATATGTAAGGTTAAATGCAAATGTCCTCCAAGCTAGACTGGATCCCACTTTTCAAAGGAAACCTTGCCTTAAATTAGCTGCAGCCTGAGGATCTGAATTTTAATTCCCAGCACTTCAAAACAAAACAAAACAAACAAAACAACCTGCAGCCTGGAAACTGCCATTTGACCTCATTCATTCCTGCATTCACCTCCTGTCACTCAGAAGACTCACTAGGCTCAGTCTGAGCATGTGAAGCATAAGCCCTGTCTACTCAGGAGCCCTTAGGTAAGCATTGTCCAATGCAGCATGCAGCCAGTGAAGACGGGTAGGCTTTTATCATCAGGTGTGGCTTTTGTCTCTGGAGCCTGCCAGTGTTAGTGTCCATCTGTAAGCTTTCTCTTTTATGTTCGAGGTATCTGGTTTGCTCTGCTGTGCAGGTGCTGAAAGATCTATAGGGAGAACACTGGGCCCCTCAAAACCTAGTAAACGGTGAGTGTGCAGGGTATCCTGAGCCTGCAGGAGTGAGGCTGCTTGAAACTGGTTGCACTAATTATGGAGGGAACTGGCAATTGTGGACTGGAATCCCTGTGGTACTCTCTAGTGTCTGCAGACCGAGTTCCTCCTCTGCAGCAGGTAACATCTGAATCCCCACTGGCCAGTTCAGTGGGGCATGTCAGCAGTAGACTCTGGAAGTCCTGTCCTATTCCTGCACAATATATTTAGCCCTCACCTGAAGTCCTATCTAAGCACATATGTGCCAGCACTCCAGCACCTTCCCAGACTCTGTGGTGGATTGAGGAGTATGATGATTATCAGAATCACAGCTCCACGTATTGTTTTCCTGCATGAGGGGGGGTTGTGGTTGGTAGGAGTCTCAGTTTTACTATCCTATGGAGCTTGCTTTTCTTGCTTGGGGACATGTTGGTACTGTAGATTGAACCCCGAAGTCATTTACCACTGCACTACATTCCTAGTACTTTTTATTTTTTATTTTGAGACAGTTGCTGAGTCTGGCCTTGAACTTGTGCCTTGTGTCTCCTGAGTTGCTGCGATTACAGATGTGTGTCACCATGCCTGGATTCTCCTAAATGTCTAGAAAGCAAATAGTCAAATCCAGATCCCTCTCTCCCAGCCTAAACCTTTGTACATATGTCAATAAATTCCTTAAATTCCAGCTCCCTGTCCACATTCCCAATAACAAATTTTCCTCTCCCCAGTAGTATTATTTTTCCCATATTACACATCAAATGAGCACAGTATTTTTAAATTGTTTTACCAAGAACTGGATGGACTTTTTAAAAGGATTTGTTTTCTGGCTGTGTGCAGTGGCACATGCCTACAATCTCAGAGACTTGGGTGGCTTAGGCAGAAAGATTGCAATTTCAAGGTCAGCATCATACATTTAGGTATACTATAGGCAAGTTAGCAAGACCTGTCTCAAAATGTTAAAATAAGGGCTTGTATGTTGCTCAGATTTAACATGCCCCTTGTAAAATCCCCAGTACCATAGAAAAAAATCAAAAGCAAAGATTTTTGTTGTTGTTGTTGTTGTTTATGGGCATTTCATTTTCTATGGAAAAGCACAGGAGAATCACTTGACTTTTGCAAAAACATGTTTGTATCCTCCCTTTTTCTCCCCAGGGCCAGACACCTTACTTGAATGTCTTTGAGAGTATCCCTTTGTGAAATTTATGTCAGAGGGTTCTCAGTCCCTACTCTGGTATTTTTCTGGTCCTGTGTTTCAGAACTGTCTGGTATGAGGATCCCACAGGTGGCACATCTAATGTCTCTTGAGAGTCTAGGGAATATCAGTACTTGGGGCTTATCTTGTTAGAAAGCACTCTAAATTTAGCAGGTATAGTTTTTCAGGGAAGTAGCTGAGTGCCCTAAAGCTGGGAGAAATCTCCTGGTGTATTGTATCTGAAAGGCACTTCAGTTTTTTCCTTATCTTGGCAACTTTGAATACTGCTACAATGAAGATCAGAACAAAAAGATAAGAAGGACATCCTTATTTAACATAAGGATTTCAACTACTTTGCAAATGCGCACCTAATTATTTTTATTGTTCATTTTTAAAGAACTTTCAACTTTCAATGCTTTTTATTTTTTTAAATGTCTGTATAGATTCATATTCCAGCACAGTATGAAAATGTTTCTTTCACATTCATATATTTGAAGTAGTAGTTATTCTTCAGGTGTTCAATATAGCCATTCCAATTGCTGTGCTCAGGCTACAGAAGGTCTTAAAGTTGACTGGTGTACTAAATTCCTTGTGCAAAAATGTTAGAATCCAGGCTGCCTTATACTCACTGGAAGAAGGTGATACAAAACTATTTTAGAAATAAGTAGGAATCTTTGGTTTTAACCCATTTGCTTCACTCCTAGTGGGGATTGTAGCCCATGGAAATGCTTGCAGACCAATGTGAAGCCCGTCCTCTGTGATCTAGGGAGATATGCACATGCATATTTGTCATTGCTTCCAAAGCTTGGTGGTTTAGGTTGTAGTCCCATAAATAGAAAAAGTTGAAGTTGGGACAGATTCCTTGCAGAAAGAATGGGTTAGGCCTGGAGTTATTACTGAGATGATCTGGGGCAGAGAGCTCAGGCAGGGCTCAAGTCCCACTTGAGCTGCCAGTGGTGGACTGTATTTCCCCTTTTAACTCTTTGGCACCGGCTACAAAGAAGCTCAACTGTTAGCAACCATGGTTGGCAGAGAATGCTGGCACATCTTGTTAGGGAAAAACTAGGACCCTTGAGATTTTACTCCTCCTCCGCCCTGTTCCCATGGAATAAAGCCCAACGGATCTTGCATGGCCATAGAAAACCATCCCTTTTTTCTCCAGTCTTGATATTCATGTATATCTAGTCATTTCCTCTGGGTGCACCAGACACATTAAAATACATACTACAGGCAAGTTACAGTTAAATGTGCTATATTTATGACCCTTGTCTTCCCCTATTCAGGGTGTCATTGGATTTGGGTATTCTGTACCAATTATATGGCACATTGCTCAAGGCAGACTAATGTCTGAGTGTACCAACTTTTCTATTCCTCTGGTAGTAGTTTTATTTTTCAGTTGTCCAATGTATATGCCTCTCAATTCATTTGTAACTTTAAAAGGGACTCAAAATAAGAGTAAATGTTTATTTGGTGTATCCATAAATGGAGGGAGAGCCAGGAGGCTCATATTCTGTAATATTTTGAAAATGACCCCTCTTAATATCTATTTTTGGGGGCACTAGGATATAATTTCAGTGTCACACACATTATGCACACAACCCCTACCAGTGATCTCTGCCTCTCATTCTAACATCTACCTTTAGTTTGGGTTGTAACATTCATTCATATTAAATGCTTTTCTTGATATAGTTAGATTTATATTGGCCCTTTTATTGCACTTAACAATAAAAATTATATTTACATTCATACAGATTTACCTGTGGAATTTTCTGTATTGTGATTCTTGGTCTTTAAATTACTGCAATATTATAATTTTATAACATATGTCAATGTCAATAGTGAAAGCTGCTATTTTGCTTTTTATTTCAGAGGGTTCTTGGCTAATTTCATACATACTTATACTTTCAGAAGAATTTTAGAACTTTTTGCTTTTGTCTCTTTAATTAAAAGTAAAGCATGGGGCTGGGATTTTGGCTCAGTGGTAGAGCATTTGCCTGACATGCGTGAGGCACTGGGTTTGATCCTTGGCACCACATAAAAATAAATAAACTAAAGATATTGTGTCCATCTAGAACTAAAAATATATTTATTTTTTTAAAAATGTAAAGCATGGTGAAATTTTGATAGGGTATTTTAGATTAATTTTGGGAAAATGATTATAATGATGAGTGTTATTATCTATATGTAGGATGTATAATTGAATTTTTATGTGATTCTCTGTATTTTTCTTTTCTCAAATTCTTCAAATGTTTTAAAAATATATTTACATATGAAATGCAACATGTGTGACAGCTATATAAACACACATGGTGTTTTAAAGTATTGGTCTTACTGGATGTAATATAACAAAAAAATGTGTCTGGTTTCCCACAATTTATTATTTATTTCTAAATGTACATCCTCTTTAACCATGATGCCCCGTGTTTCAGCTCTAGAAGAATAAGGCTATATCCCCACATATTACAGGTGCTATAATTTTAGTGTCTGTTTCTGGTGGGGGTGTATTATATATGTTCAGTAGCAAAACAGTTTCTACAAATGGACACTAATAGTTTAAACTTCATCTTCCTTTCATAATAATGCATTTATTTCACATTTTTTATATTTACTTTTTTATTTTTTGGTACCAGGGATTGAACTCAGGGGTACTCAATCACAGAGCCACATCCCCAGCCCTATTTTGTGTTTTATGTAGAGACAGGGTCTCACTGAGTTGCTTAGCACCTCGCCATTGCTGAGGCTGGCTTTGAACTCGCGATTCTCCTGTCTCTGCCTCCCAAAGTGCTGGGATTACAGGAGTGTGCCAATGTGCCTGCCTCCACATGTTTATTAATACTACTTACTTTTGTGTAGGCGATGGGATTTTATTTTACATTACCAAATTTTAGAGATATTGAGTATTTGATTATTGAACACTTATATATCTCCTGTTTAAAATGGCTGTTCAAGTTTCTTTCCCGCTTTTCTTTTATAAGATCTTTTTATTTATATATATATTCTTATGTGTTTGGTAATATGTGAGACAATTAATTTCCTTCACTGTCACTTCTCATTGCACCCTTTAATGGAATCACTTGATGAATAGAATTTTTATTTTAATGGTATACAATTTACAAATTTAAAAATATTACTTTGTGTAACTTTGAAAAGAAAGAACAATTATTTATTGTTCTTTTTTTCCCTTCTGTGATATCAGGGATTGAAACCAGGCTGTTTTATTACTAAGCTATATCCTCATCTTTTTTTAGAATTTTATTTTCAGATTTTTTTTTTCCAGTTGCTCGGGGTAACCTTACAATTGTGGTCTCCCCTGCCTTAACCTCCAGAGTACTGGATATTTCAGGGGTGCACCACCACATGCATCCTATCTCACTCTTCTCTTATGTCAACTTTTGAATGCTTTTTATTTTCTTTTATATTTTCTTATTATTTATTCAAAATTCTTATATTCAGTATTTAATATGTGAAAATGAGTTATTTGGTATGAGTTAAGTTACAGTAGCATTTTTTTATCACACAGGTATCCCGATATCCCAGCATTTTTCTTTGGAAGGAATGCCATTTTTTTCCTTGCACTGCAAGCTCTATGATTTATCACTGTCTAAGTATCAAGGGACGTAATAAGAGTTTTGTCTTGAGTTCCCACATTCGTTTCATTATGAATTCTACACTGATTTCTATAACTTCATAACATCAGTTATGTGTAACATCATGGTGTTTGGTCAGGGGTAGATTTTATGTGCAACAATGGATAGAGCAAATAGCCTAGACATGTACTAGTATGCACCATCTAGATTCTTGTCATTACACTCAGATATTTGGAAAATGGCAGAATCATCTTGAATAAGATAATTTTAAGAATACACTCCCATCAAGTAGACATCATTATATATGCATATATGTGCGATTCTATAGATTATAATTGACATAATTTTTACTTGTCCAATTTACCAGAGCTCTTTCAATTTCATTTGCTTTTTAAAAGCACTAACTTTGACATTGATAATATTTTCTGTGGTACGTTCATTTTAAATACCTTCTAATATTTTCTAATGCTTAGAATTTTCTTTACTCTTATTTTTATACTTTTTCTATACTCTCATTTTTACTTTTTCCAAATTATTGAGATGGATGATTTTCTAATCAATTCTTAGTGATTTTATGGCTTACTAATTTATGTCTCTATGTTTCCTTTTTAACCTTAGCTTTAGGTGCATCCCACTTTATTACAGCCTTGTGGAGGTTTAAGTGGCACATATGAACCTGTATATATCTTTGGTATATACTTTTATCTTTTGGCATATGCATATACCCATTAAACCAGCACCACAATCAACAAAATTATCATAGCCATTACTACAGTGTATTCTGTAGTGTCTTTTTAAATCCCTCCTTTTGTTCTCCCACACTTTAAAAAAATTATTTAATTAATTAGTTTTACAATAAAATGCATTTGACACATAGTATGCAAATGAAGTACAATTTCTCATTCCTCTGGCTGTACATGGTTCAGAGTTACTCCAACAGTGTAATCATACATGTATATAGGGTAATGTCTGTCTCTTTTTTATCATCTTTCTCATCCCCACAGCCCCAACACACCCCTCTCTTCCCTCTACACAAACCAAAGTTACTTCATTCTTTATTACCCCCTATTTTGCTGTGGATCAGCATCCGCTTATCAGAGAAAACATTTGGCTTTTGGTTTGTTGGGATTGGATTATTTCATGTAGCATGATATTCTCTAGTTTTATCTACATACTGGCAAATGCCATAATTTCATTCTTTTTTAAGGCTGAGTAATATTCCATTGTGTATGTGTACCATTTTATTTTTTTATCCATTCATCTGTTGAAGGGCATCTAGGTTGATTCAATAGCTTAGCTATTGTGAATTGAGCTGCTATAAACATTGATGTGGCTGTGGTATAAACTAAGGAGTAGGATAGCTGAGTCAAATGATGGATCCATTCCAAGTTTTCTGAGGAATCTACATACTGATTTCCATAGCTGATTTCCTATACCAATTTGCAGTCCCATCAATAATGTATGAGTGTACCTTTTCTCCTATATTCTACTTTTTATATATATTTTTTTCAGGTTTTATTTTCACAATTATCTTCCTATAGAAGTAATAATCTGTATTTCTATAATAACACATTTAGTACTTTACTCATCTTCTCACCTCCCACCTTTTCTCACCTACTCTCACCTTCTCTTCTCCCACATTCTCCCAACTTCTCTTCTCCCACCTTCTCCTACCTTCTCCCACCTTCTCTTCTTCCACCTTCTCTTCTCCTACCTTCTCTCACCTTCTCCCACTTTCTCTTCTCCAACCTTCTCCCACCTTCTCTTCGTTCACCTTCTGTCTCCTTCTCTCAAGTTCTCTTCTCCCACCTTCTCCCACCATCTCTTCTCCCATCTTCTCTGCTCCCACCTTCTTTCACCTTCTCCCACCTTCTTCCACCATCTCTTCTTTCAGCTTCTCTAACCTTCGCTTCTTTAATCTTCTCTTCCCCCACCTTCCCTTCCCCAAATTCTCTTCTCCCACTTTCTTTCACCTTTTCTCCCACCTTCTATTCTCCCACATTCTCCCAATGTCTCCCACCTTCTCCTTCTCTTCTTTCACCTTCTCCACCTTCTCCCACCTTCTCTTCTCCCAAATCCCATCTTCTCCCACTTTCTCCCACCTTCTTTTCTCTCATCTTCTCCCACCTTCTCCCACCTATCCCATTTTCTCTTCTCCAGAAGGTGGAAGATTTAATTCATTCTACCTTCCTTCTCTTTTTAAAGGTAGGGTTGCAATGAGTCTCCCAACACCATCAGCCTGTGTTGTGCAGTGTGCTGCCCTGTGGTCCTTACCCCACTCAGAGCTGAGCTGGGGCAGTGCACGGTGCACTTGCAGAGTGCCAGGTGCAGACAGTTGTAGCGCAGTTCAGCATTTTGGTGGCTCTTCATGGGGGATCCACAGAGCCTCAACTCCCTTAGGATTGTAGGTCATTTAGTCCAGAATTTTGCCACCCGCAGGAAGTAGTGAAAGGAATTCTCCTGCAAGCTTCTGTCCCTGAGGGCTGTGGGTAATGTAGTCCAGCATTTTGCCAGTTTATGGTGGGAGAGTGCTTCTGTGTGCTGCCCCCAACTCCTGTGGATTGTGGGTAATGTAGTCCAGTAGTTTGCTGGTTCTCTGTGCAGAACCCAGGAACTTCTGTCCCATTAGGATTGTGGATAATTAAGTCCCATGTATTTTCTGGCTCAGAGGGGTTAATTCTGTGCACATCCACCTTCCCTCCTAGGATTGTGGATAATGTAGTCCAGCAACTTGCCCACTATAGGGTGGAGGTGGGGGAAGAAAGGGACCTCTTAAGAGCTTCTGCCCCTGAAGGTTGTGGGTAATGTAGTCCAGTATTTTGCTCTCTGTGGTGGTGGGGAGGATATTCTGCAACCTCAGGAGTGAGAAGCATTTAGTCGCATATTTTACCAGCTCACAGGAGGCAGGGGACTCCTGTGATTTTCGCTTCCCCTCAAAGATTGTGGATAATATAGTCCCACATTATTACAGCTCATAATAGGGGAAATCCTATGAGTGTCCCATCCCCACCCCCCTGAAGGTTGTGGGTAATGTAGTCCAGTGTTTTGCTGGTTCTCTGTGGGGGACCCTTTGAGCTTTTCCCCATCTGAGAATTGTGGATGATGTAGTCCCACATTTTGCTAGCTCACAGTGGCAAGCTCTCATGTGAGCTGCTGCCGCCCCCTGAGAATTGTGGGTAATGTAGTCCAGTGTTTTCATGCACACACTTCTGCCAGATGTCTATGTAACCAGCAGGCTGCATGCTTTCACAGACATCCTGAAGATCCTTAGCACTATGGTCCAGTGACCTACACATGCAGCTCTTACAGAGGACGATCGGAGCTGTACTCTGCACAGTTCCCCCCAGGTATTCTGAGCACAATAGTGCAGTATTCTGCCTGTACAGCTCCCATGATGGAGGGCCATGGGAGCTCCGGGCTGCATATTCACATGTGGAAGCTTGAGAACTCTAGGCAGTGAAGTCCAGTTCTATTGCAGAGGCCTTTTGGAGCTGCAGGAACCCAAAGTTCATGGTTAGTGTAGTCTACTGTTCTGCCCATGCATCCCTCACCCCAGAGGCTGGGAGCTGCATGCCATGTGAATACCCACAGAACCCTGAGGATTGTGCCCCTGGAGTCTGGAATTGTGGTGCTCAACCCTCACCAAGGAGACCTTTGGAGGTTTTGGGCCATGTGCTTGCCCTGGTATCCCAAGGAATCTGGGTAGTGTAGCTCAGTGACTGCCTGCCCAGCCCTTTCCACAAAGGATTGTGGGAGCTGTAGCAATATGTTTGCCCAGGCACCCCAAGGATTTTGAGCAGTGTATTCAGGCACCGTTATCACCATAGTGACTTCTGAGAATTGTCAGGCAGGCCCCTCAGCTGTGTGCAGACTTACCCAGAAAGCCCTCGTATTGTCTACAAAACTCATATTCACAGTGGGAAGATCTCTTTAATACAGCCATAATGCTATTATCACATTGATACTTCAACTTCTCAATATTTTTCAAGTACTTTAACACTTTTAATATTAGCCATAAATATAAATAAAGATATGAGGTGGCATTAGCCCTTCCCCTCAGGCACTAGTAAGGCTCCAGGTGCTGGGATCCCAATGCCTCCCCTGCACTATCTTGAGTTTATGTCTCAGTGTTTCTCCTTTCATTTTCCTGGGATTTCTTCCCATAAAATGTACTTTAGCATACTATGACAGTGAGCAGCCAAAGCCTCAACAAAGGGATACTTTTGTAAAATTAAGTCCCACTAAAATATTACCCACAAAAGTAAAGAACATAGCAGAGCTTCTTTCTTGGCACATGGGACAGTGGACAAGAGGCTTTTCTTTATTCTTCACCACCTTTTACTCAGATTGACTTCAGGTATCCCCAAACCACAGTGGCATCTCCACGTGTAGATGCCAAGGGGAAGAAATCTCATGGTACCCATGGTCCCTAGGTGTCCCCAGCCAAGGCATCTCCCTGTGAGGGTACCAAGGAGGCTCTGCCACAGTAGTCATGGCCCCAAGGTGTCTGCAGCCATGGTCTCTTCCTGGGTGGGTCTCAAGTTTAGGGTTAGGGTCACCTCACTGTGGACATGGCACCCAGGGGTTTCCAGCCACAGCATCTCCCTGTGTGGGCCCCAAGGAGAAGGGAGCTTTTGTCACCACAGTCATAGTCCCAAGGTGTCCACAGCCATGGTCTCCCCTGGTGGACAGCAAGGGTGAGGGTTAGGGCTGTTCTTGATGTTTAGAGTTACCTCACTGTGGACAGAGACCCCAGGTTACCCTAGTCATGGCATTTTCCCAGGTGAGTTCTGAAAAGGAAGCTTGCTGTGGGCACTGGACATCATTCATGACAGGCAGATGATTCAAGGAGATCAGAAAATAGTCACTCTGAGCACCCCCTGCAGGCCACTCTGGGCAGTTGAGGATTCTCAGTGCTCACTGTTCAGCAGCGGCCCTGTGCCCCCTTTGGCAGTTCTGGTGAAACTCTGAAATTCATGTTTCTGATTTTTTTAGGCCATAATTTTGGAAATCACACAGCAATAGAATCCACCATCCCATGTTTTATCATAATGGATAAAAACAGCAAAAAGCAAAATACATGGTCAATAGACAAAACTCAAATGATTTCTTACATATATGCAATAATGTATAGGAAAAATTAGAATTTAAAAACTGAAAAAAATGAACAATTCCATTAATGGCTAATTTGAATTGTCAACTTGATTGGATTAAGAGATGTTGAGGATTAAGAAGCTTATGGGTGTGTCAAGGAATGATTGGCATATAGGATAGCCAACTGAAATGGAGATTCTCCCTAAATGTGGGCAGCACCCTCCAATAGGATGAAAACTTGAATGGAATAAAAGTTGGAAGGACGGGAAAGCAGCAGCAGACAAAAACTCAATTCCTCTTGATCAGGTTCTTGATTTTTGCTGTGATTATCCGAGGATATTGGATTCTTGCTTCACTCTTCCAAAGCAACCCACTTCCTGTGGTTCTCCAGAAGCCTTTGGTCTCCTACTAGGGTAGCACTGTTGATCTCTCTGGTTTTAGGGCTTTAGCCTCTTGAACTGCACAGCTACTGATTCTTCTAGTTCCTCAGCCTACAGATGGCTATTGTGGACTATTCAGTTTCTGGTTGCATAAACCAACCTAATAAGTCCCTTTTTATAATTATACTTCCTGTTGATTCTCTTCCTTTAGAGAACCCTAATACATACCCCCAATATTGAAATCATAAAATATTAGTTTTAAATTACAATTGCACTTTCAGAAATTTTTAAATGCAATTGAAAAAATCAAACAAAATATAAATAAATACAGAAATATTTTTTCAGGTCTCTATGTAGTCAAAATGCAATTTTCTCAAACTTGATCTGCAGATTCAGTGCAATCACATCCAAATTTTCAGCAAACTGTTTCTGAACAGATGACACAGACTACAGAAGGATAAAGAACTCACACATCTGTATTACAACACCTGTCAGATGAAATAGTGAGGAAAATGTGATGCTGTGAAGGAATACACAGGTAGGTAAGTAGAGATGTGTCGAGATCCCCAAAACACACCCACCACCTACAGGCAGCTGATTTTGTCAAAGGGAAAAAGATCTTCAATGAAGAAAGGAACATCTGCTGCACAGACAATGATGGAGTGGTAGGGAAGCTTATGGGAGAAATGCACAGGGAAAACCTTTATAAGGTTCCCAAAACTCAGTCTAAATAGCCCATGGCTTACACTGAAGCTGTGAAACTATAAAAATTGTAGTAGAAAATACTTATGTCCATGTTTCATATTTTTTAACAGATCCAAAACAAATCCATGAAAGAAAAAATTGATAATGTGGAATTAATTAAAATTGGAATTGTCATGGGGCATGGTGGTGCATGCCTGTAGTCTAGCTATTAGGGAGGCTGAGGCAACTTAGCAAGACTCTGTGTCAAAGTTAAAAAAAATTAAGAAGGGCTGGGAATGTAGCTCAGTGGTAGAACACCCCTGGGTTTAATGCTCAGTACCCAAAAAAATTTAAAATGAAAACGTCTACCGTGAAAAATTCATATTAAGGGAACAAAAATAAGCCACAGACTGGTGAAAATATTTGGAAAATACATATCTAAAGTGGACTTTTATCCTATATGTGGTAAGAAACAAACAATCCAATTAAAAACAGGTGAAGATCTGAACTAACTCACCAAGAAGATATGAAGGCAAAGAAGCACAGGCGTGCTGCTCAGCATCATCTGGCTTGAGGGAAAATAACCACACTGCTGTGTTGGCCCTGCATGTGTATTAAATGGCTGCAACCTTCTTCAATGCAAGATCGATTGGAAGATGTAGAACCAGAACTCTCATTCATTGCTGGTGGAATGCATAATAGTTCATCACTTTTAAAAGTTTAAGTTTTTTTCCAGAGTTACACATGAGCACACCGTATGATCCAATATGAACCTAATAATTTAGACAATTGCTTAGAAAATATGTCTTAAAAACATGTCTAAATACAGCATGCAATTACACATGGAAGTTCTATTCAGAATGGACAAATAAATTAAGGAACCAGGATGTGCCTCAATGGGTAAATGAATGACAGAACTGCAGTGCATTCCTGCCATGGAATTCCTGCTGAGCTTCCCTAGGCCTCTGCCCTGGTCCACTGGCCTGCCCTTAAGCTTGTGCCCCACATTGGGGCAAAGTGGGTTCTGTATGGAAACACCTGTAGATGCAGTTGATAAACTTGGGCTCAGGATGCACTTGCTGCCTATGGAAAGAGATTTTTTTTTAAAGTTGTAGACGCAGTCATTAATCTCAGGAAAATGAAGGCACAACAACCCAAGTCTGCATCTTTGCCACAGAAACATTCTGGGGAAGGACAGACAGACAAGGAGGCAACTCCAGGAGCCCCACAGGATCACACTGGCCAGGAAGAGCCTGGAGGTGGCTGCCATTAGGGCACCTGTGACCTACCTTTGAATATCTTGGAGCATTTATGCCACAGCTTCATACCCTCATCCCAACTTTTTTAAAATTTTATTTTGTATTTTATTTTATTGCTGATGGACCTGTGTTTTATTCACTTATTTGTATGTGGTGCTGAGAATTGAACCCAGTACTTCACACACATGAGGCAAGTGCTCTACCACTAAGCCACAATCCCAGCCCCTCATCCCAATTTTAATTTCATCTCTTTCCACAGGTTGCAGTTCAACTGTACTCTGAGCATGGGTTCCTTCACTTAGCCTGTTTGGTGCTCTCTCTGTGAGAGCTATGTGCCTAGTCCTGATGTGAAACCTCGGAGATTCAGTGTTCTGTATATCTCATAACATAAGTTTGCACATTTAAGCTGAAATGGAGCCCACTATCCCTTGCCTTGATCTGAAAAGATAACAGTATGATTTGAATGTTTGCATTTTATATTCCATATGTTAGAAACTCAATCCCCAAAGTTGTGGAATCCAAAAATCCTAGGGCTGGACAAATCACCTCTCACACCTCCTCCAGCTGTCCCCAGAGCCATCCACAGTTTGGAGCAGCCAAGGTGTCCCTTTTAATCTCTGCAGAGAAGGTACCTCAGGAAGGCACAGAAGAGGATGCTTCACCTGGTCATGGTGTTTCACCTGTGTCCTCTGAGTCCAGCTGGCCCTTTAAGGGAGTGAGGGTAGGACAGGCTGGGGGCCACAACCCTCTTCTCAAACACAATGAATTATAATTTTGATGGGAAATCCACCTTTTCTACCCTCCCTCAACCTTCCCTAGCCAGGTTTGCCTGTCAGTACTCAAGCGAGATGCCCCATGGACACAAGGATATCAGAATGTAGCCCACAGCCCACTCAGAAGGCTAACAAGGTGCAAGAGTGTGGCCTTGTGCAAAGGTGGAACTGCAGTGGAACTCTCCTCTCTCTAGGGAAGACTTCACTGCACAGAAGTCACAGGGAGCTCAATTTTGATCTGTGGCTGCTAAGCTGAAAACACCCTCCCTCAAGTCCTGAGAATTTGTCAAATGCTCCCTCTAACACAGGGAGCTGCCAACCACAGTACTGAAGCATGGCAGTGGTTTTGTCTCAGCAGAAACCTTAAGAAAAGTCTGGGGACCTCTGTTTTTTATTTAGAATGAAGCCGTACAACTTGTGCTGAAAAATTGACAGTCTGCACCTGCTCCTCATGGGGTGCTGGCCTAGCTCCCCATGTATGTGAAGACCCTCCCCAGCCTCTTCAAAACTACAATTTGGAATATAAAATCAGGATCTTGATGCTGCTCAGAAAAACAGCAGAATTTATCTGAGAAATTAAATGCCAGGAAGAGGCTGCTGGAGCCAGGGTGATCTCAGGAGAGAGATCACCATCCTGCACACCATCTGAAAAGTGGGATGCCCATATCTGCTCTGATGTTTGAGGGTGTTCTTTCATTTGAAGGCAAAACTGCTGTTTTTGAAATATGTAGGCTGGAGGGACTATTAGAGTTTTCAGAAATCCATGAGGAAGACTTCATCTGCATATTCTAAGATGGCAAGTCTATAAATTGGGCAATATCCAACTTCATGTCCTG
The DNA here is from genome assembly GCA_004024805.1 of Geosciurus inauris. Lineage (NCBI taxonomy): Eukaryota > Metazoa > Chordata > Mammalia > Rodentia > Sciuridae > Geosciurus > Geosciurus inauris. The sequence goes on from PVHX01006081.1 coordinate 99,766, forward strand.
CAGAAATGCTTGTCTAGGCCTATGGCTCTTGGGGCCTACCTCTGGGGAGCATGAATTAGGAGCCTGTGGTCAGAGCTCTATCACCAGGAAGATGCCCACCTCTGCCAGCTCATCACATGGGCCTGGACCCTCCTCCAAGCATACCCTGGTGATTGCTGCTACATGGGTGGGTAAATCCTGCAAGCAAAGACATTCCACAACCCACTGGAGGGAGGAGGGAGCACAGTCCACATGTGGCACAACATGGCCTCAAGTAGGGAGGCAGACACAGCGTCCACCCCAGCCAGCCTGGGCTACCTAAGCCAAGTTTATCACCCCTGTGCCTCAGCCTCCCTCTCTACACCCTGGTCTCCAACTAAGGAAGGAGGGGAACTGAGCAGGAGAGATGGCCCCACTGTCTGAGGGGCCATGAAACTGTCTTTTCCAGGAGATATGTGTTGGAAATGCTATAGGCCTGGGGATTGTGGCTCTATAGAGTATGATTTGAGGTCATCTGGTATTAGTGGTTGTGGTTGAGTGGAACAGGTTTGATTGGCTATAATGGCTCAGCAATGGGTGGGTTTTGGGACAATGACCAAACCTGAGGGTAACAGCAGACATTCTTGTCTTATTCTGATCCTGCAGAAACGAGGCTTCATCTCATTCACCCACATCTCCTTCAGTGGGAAAGAGGGTCCTTGGTCAGTTGCTCCTGTGCAGAGCTTAGCTGAGGTGCAGCTGGCCCCATCACCCCTTGCTCACTTCATGGTAAGAGCCTCCAGGACCCTGCTTCTCCTCAGGTCAGTGACCTCCCTTGTTTCACCCTGGCTCAGGTCCTCTGTCCTCTCTTGACCACTTGAGCTGACCTTGCCCCAAAGCAACACTTCCTGTGGTCCACCCTGACCCTGATTATCAACCCTTCACTCTCCTTGTACCTCACTATCACCCTTAATCACTCCTAGCAGCACGGTGGGCACCTGCCTCCAGCTGCCCTCAGTCCCTCTTCACCCTTTACTCTCCTTACACCCCAATGCTAGGAAGCACCCAGTGCTCCAAGGATTCCCCCCACAGTAAGCAGGCACACCACAGACCACACTACCCACAATCTGAAGAGTTGGCCAAGATCCCATGTAGAAGTCAACAAAGAGTAAATATTAACCCAAACCCTAGCCCTTGCACTAAACCTAGCCCTAACCCTAATCTCTCAGAATTCTCAGGGTACGAGGGCAAGCATGAGACCTTCAGCTTCATGTGACTACTAGCAGAGATGTGTGGGCAAAACTCAGAATTATGTTAACTATGATGCCAAGGGGCAGAAGTTACAAAAGCTTCTCACAGTGAGTGGGTGAAATGCAGGGCTACATTGCCCCCACATTCCCACAGGGGAAGAATATCCTGGGATCTCTCACAGTGAGTGGGCGAATCATAGGACTACATTACCCATAATTCTAAGTGGCAGAAACACCAGGATCCCTAGCAGATAATTGGCAAAACACTAAACCTTGGTGCACACTTTTAATCCCAGTGGCTTGGGAGGCTGAGGCTGGAGGATCACAGATTCAAAGCTGGCCTTAGCAAGGCCCTAAGCAACTTAAGAAGACCCTATCTCAAAATAAAAAATAAAAAGGTTGGAGATGTGGCTCAGTGCTTAAGCACCCCTGGGTTCAATCCCTAGTACCAAAACAAACACTAAACCTAACCTACCATAGCCCTAATCCTGACCCTAACACTACTCAGAATCCTTAGGGCAACAGGGTTTGTGGCTTTCAGTTTCCATGGGACTCCTGACAGAGGTGAGAAGGAATAACTCAGAACTACATTACCCATGACACCAACTGATGGAAGTCATCAGGGCTCCCCCCTCCCTGAGCAGTGAGCAGACAGAATGTAGGACAATATTGTCCACATTCCCAAGGGGAAAGAATCTCCTGGGATCAACCACAGTGAGTTGGCTAATCACAGGACTACCTTACCTACAATTCTAAGTGGCAGAAGCAGCCCGGATCCCAGCAGACAACTTGCCAAATGCTAAACCTACCATAGCCTTTGCCCTGAGTCTAACACTACTCAGAATCCTCAGGATATCAGGGTGAGCATGTGGCCTTCAGCTTCCATGTGATTCCTGGCAGAGGTGAGTGAGCAAAACTCAGAACTACATTACCCAGAGCCCTCATTGGCAGAAACTGCCAGGATCCCCTACAGACAGCTAGCAAAATGTTAACCCTATCCTAGTCTTTACCTTAACCCTAACACTAGTGAGAATCCTCAGGTTACCAGGGTGAGCATATGACCTTCAACTTCCATGGGACTCTCAGAAAAGGTGAGCAGGCAAAACTCAGAACTCTTACCCACAATGCCAAGAAGCAGACAACCGGAGCCCCCCTCCTACCCCGTTGGTGAGCAGGCAAAACACAGGACTACATTACCCATAATTCTAGCTGGCAGAAACTGCTAGGATCCCCAGCAGACAGCAAGCAAATTGCTAACCTTATCCTTAGCCTTTGCACTAACACGTTCCTTAACACTGCTCAGAATCCTCAGGGTACTGGGACAAGCAGCTTCCATGTAACTGCAGGCAAAACAGGTGGGCAAACCGTGGGACTGCATTACTGACAATCCTGAGGGTGTGGAAGCTCCTGGGTCCCCTACAATAAGCAGGCACACCATGGGACTACATTATCCACAGTCCTAATCCTGGGACTACATTATCCAAAATCCTGGCAAGAAGGAGCTTCAAGAGGGTCAGGAAAAGTGGCTCCAGTTGCTCCCTGCTCACCACTGTGGGCAGTGGTGATCCTGAGCTCCCTTCTGGCAATCCCAGTGAAGCTTTGAAAGTCATTGTTCTGATTATTCTAAGTCATGACTTTAGAAATCAAGCAGAAATACAGCCCACCATCCCACACCTTGATCAAAACGGATAAAGATATCAAGAAGCAAATTACAATGCCAATAGACAAAGGTTCTTTAATTTCCTATGTGTCAGCAATAATACATAAGAAAAATTAGACTTTGAAAACTAGAATAAGAAAAATTTAAAGCATTTCCATTTATAATAGCATCCCCCTAAATTGAAGTCCTTAAATATGTCTTAAAGTACAATTCAGAAAAACTTGAAAGACAATAGAAAGAAATAAAATTAACATAAGTGCACAGATACCCCTTGATCAGAAGTGTTAGATTCAATGTAGTTAAAATGAAATTCTCTCAGGCTTGAGCTGCACATTCCAGGCAATACCCAATTCCTAGAAGGCTCTCTGAGCATAGAGTAGATGACACTACCTTCAAGAAGACAAGCCTGAGGAACTCCACATCTGGATCCCAGTACCAGGCAGAAAGCTGAGGCATTAAAGAAAATGTTCTGCTGTGAAGGAATAGACAGATGCATGGAAATTAATGGAGAGCACAAACACACCCATGTACACATGGTTCAATAGACTCATTTTCCTCACAGTGTTGAAGTACTTGAAAAATGTTGAAACATTAATATATCAAAATTCAAACATCGTGTGTAATTGTATTTGTTGTATTTTGTTAAAGGGACAAAGGCCTTTGATAGAGAAAAATTTTTTCTTCACAGAGGATGATGAGACAACTGGAAGCAATATGAAGAAATGGATGACGGTGAGATACAGATTACAAAAAACTTCATTCATACTGTCTATACACTCATACTTAAAGTGTGAAACTGTAAAAATTCTAGAAGAAAACATGCCTGACCACATGTTTCATGATGAGTTTTTAAGTACAGTTCCAAAACAAATCCAGAAAGAAAATATATAATGTAAATCTTATAAATATGTTTACTCTGTGAAAAAGTTATAGTTAAGAAAGAAAAAGATAAGCACAGACTGGAATAAATATTTTGAAGGTATATACCTAAAAAAGACTTGTATCTGAAATGGAGTAAGAAACTTAATAAGAACACATACTCCATTTAAAAATGGGTGAAGATGGACTGGGCTGTAGCTCAGTGGCAGAGCACTTGCCTAGCATGCGTGAGGCCCTGGGTTTGATCCTCAGCACCACATATAAATAATAAATGAATAAAATAAAGATCCATCAACAACTAAAAAAAAATTATTTTAAATGGGTGAAGGTATGGAGGGATATCACATCACCTGGAAACCACCCCCAGGGGATATGGGGAGTGTAGTCTGCTCTGCCCACCAATACCTCTTCCCACCCTTACCCCAAAGGCCCCTAGGAGCTTTGCACCTCTAAGGAAGCTGGGTAGTATGTCTCAGTGCTCTACCAATGTAGCCCTCACCACAGAGGAGCTGCAAGGGCACCGTCACAGATTCTGGACAGTAGTAGTGGTAGTCCAATGTTCTGCCCATGCATTATGGCCTCTAGAAGCTGCTGGGCCCTGGTGATTCTGGGTAGTGTATTCTGACTCCCAAGCCCATACTATTCCCTCTCTTTCCTTTCCCCTTTAAAATACCCAAATTACCCCAGCACAGATCACAAAGGGGCTCAGGTATTTCCTTTACCACCCAAAACAACCTTTTCCCACTGCTCTACCTGATGTCTTCTTGTATTTATCTGTGACATTGCTGCAAATGGACATTCAGAAGAGAAGAAAAGGGAGTCAAGGAGACCACCTCCCTAAATTGCATCCTCTCACTCAGCTATTTCAAGCACAGCTGCAGCCGATGGAGCAGGAAGGCAGAGAAATCACATTTAGCAGGTGCACACAGCTGATTGCCCAGTCCACAGGGCACACTTGTCTTCTGTGCACCCAAGAGCTGGGTCACAGGCCAGAAAAAAAATAGCTGCCACAGAAGCCTCTGAGAAGTGTAGTATTTGAGACAGAGTTACTTTCCCAAGGACTGTCTTCATTTTAGGATTATGGACACTCAACAGTGGCCACTGTTAAGGTGCCCAGAAGCCTCTGGGAGCTGCAGGCCGCATTTCTTCCTTCCCCATGCCCCAGGGATTCTGGATAGT